>WWET01000659.1:44705-56331 GCA_011038615.1 Limnodynastes dumerilii | reverse complement strand
TTGACTTGACTTGAGAAGAAAATAAAAACTGTATTTGGTCTGCAGATTTATTTCAACATAAACCATAGTAGAACCATAGTTTTGCTGAATGTTGTATATTTTATTTATTTTTTTAAATATAACAATTTTCTTTAAACTTGACTTGAGAAGAAAATAAAAACTGTATTTGGTCTGCAGATTTATTTCAACATAAACCATAGTAGAACCATAGTTTTGCTGAATGTAATGTTGTATATACTTTTAAAGGAGAAAATGAGAAAGTGTGACTGACCTGATTATTCAGACCCCAGGCTTCAAATTTGTGAGTACATTGGTCAGAAAGCTGTAGTCAGGGACTTACTTCTCACACTTCACTACTGACAGTTTTGTACACTTTTTGGGCCAGATCCACATTTAGTAAAGGCATAAAGGCAGACAATATCTGTACCTTATATACGGAAATTGTATGTTCTGCCCATGCGCAGCACAAGGGTATTCTGTATCAGATGGCATCCGTCCAATGCATAATTCCTTGCAAAATTAATTCTCCGTATGGGGGAGCCCAAGCACCATGCATACAACATACATATGGAATATTTAAGTTAGGCTTCTGCATGTAGGAGGCCTCTACATGTGAACGGAGTGCAAGGGATGTGCACTTCCCTCACACATAGAGAATTATGAATAGCAAATTCCATACGTTAGCCTCCATTACGGAATATGCTATTAATTCTGGATCCAGTCCTTCGTGCCAAAACTATAGTTCTCTAAGGTGCCTGTTCTCACTTAAGGTGTGTAACGTTGCACACCACCGCAACTACAACCACCAGTCATTTTTGTAGGACTAGATATTTTGTTAAGTAACAAGCATTTGGGCTTGTTTTTCACTATATGACTAGCCTGGCAATGAATGAAGCCTTTAAAACCACTCTCACCCAAGTAAACACCAAAAGTTCTATAAATCAGGCTTGCTATATACATTCCACCTAGACATTAAGTTATTTATCCAAACACTAAATAAACCTATGTATTTTCCACCAATTTTCCATGTTATTAAATAATTAAGTATTCACATAATAAACAAACCCGTCCCTTAAATACCCAGGGCTAGCAGCTACTAACATTATACCAACAACTGAATCTGCAATCTGCAGTATGTTACAGTGCTGGAGTCTCCCAAGTTCCCTACAAGTTATCATGTTCCATTTATCTCCACCCCTAATTCTCTCAGTTACCCACCATTTTATTTAAGGGTCCTTACTTCTCAATGTCATTGTCCACCATTCACCCCATTTCTCTATTCGCCTTTGTTTTAGTCAATCCATATTCTCCCCGATTTTTATACAGTCACTGTCTTCACAGCCCTTGATTTTCCTTATTTTAAGTCATGCCCTTTTTCCCTAAATTCTGCCTTCCTCTTTTAAAAAGTTTTATTAAAGGAATATGGCAGCAATTATGTCACATTAGCATCAAGCTGGTGGGAGACATCAAGTTCTACCATATAGCAATGGGACTTAGAGAATGAATGACCTTCCACTTCAGAGCAATATTAGACAATACCTATTCAGACACTGGAGCTGGTGGTGTCCTGGAAGAATCATAGACCAGTAGATCATATGCCAACAATATGCCATCAGTCCTATAAACTGATTTGTTAGTCAACTGGTGGAGTGCAGTGGATGTGCACTTCCCTCACACATAGAGAATTATGAATAGCAAATTCCATACGTTAGCCTCCATTACAGAATATGCTATTAATTCTGGATCCAGTCCTTCGTGCCAAAACTATAGTTCTCCCGGATCAGATTTATACTGAGGTTTACCATTGGCTTTAGATTTAAACATATTCCTGTCCAGGATTTTGTCTGGGGTCATTCCTCGGCTGGGCTTCCTACCAAGCAATCTTAAATCTTGATCTAATTGTGTGCCATATCCACAGTGCCGGTGCTAGGTCTCCAGACACCATAGGCAAAGTTAACCCTTTCTCCCCCCAGTGAACTTCAAAGAGAAAAGCCATACATTAAGATAGCACTGCTGAGCTTAAGTATTATACAATTAGCAGTGTATTATAATATTGATAATGTCTGACCATTGTCTTATACAATGAATAATGTCTGCCCACTATTGCATTTCACAGTGACTGTTCACTAGATTTTGCATAATTGAATATCTGTGAGATCAGTTCGTTGTAACTTACAAACGTCCATCAGCTATTTTATAATACACTACCGATTGTATACTGTTTAAGCCCAGCAGCGCTATTTTAATGTATAGATTTCCACTTAGAACTTACCAGCCTATTTAGAAAGATGATGGCAGAAATAGACAGAAGACGCCTGAACTTACCTTCTTGAACAGCTCCTGACATGCCTGCACCCTTCACTCTGCAGTGGCTGTGAGGAGGAGCTGCGGAGGAGGAGCATGTGCAGCAGCTCCAGACATGGCCATTTTGCTTATGAGTGGGAGAGCAGTGACTGTGGTCCATAGTGATGCACTGATGCTGCTTATAAACAGAGCTGCAGACTCATCTTTGTGTCGCCTAAGATTACCTAGTAATAACGTCGGCCAGAAATGTTGACCACAGTCCTAAAGACCATAACCTTTCTGATAACATTACATAGGTTTGACTTTGTTTTTATATCATCATTTTATTTGTAGCTTCGAACAAAGAGCAGGTTCATCCATACGACACCCGTAGTTGCGTTTGGTAGATGGAGGGAGACATTTAAATCGTACAGTATGGGCCGGGTTAGGCAGTTACATACGTGAATCCATTTTGTATGTCTGTATGAAGAGTTAAGGTAGGGTTTGGGAATCGTAAAACGTCCAAACTACGTACGAGCAAGGGGAGTGTATAGATCATAAATAAATACGTTACACGATGAAACGTAACAAGCACTTTGGATCTACCCAATTGTCTTCATCCTGCCGGCTTGTACTACTCTGTCTGATTTCTCCTTCCTCTTTTTGTTTAATAAGAATTGGCACATGTGAGCCATTCCTTTTCTAGTGTTTATTCACTTTTGTTCCTGGTCATCATTGCTTATTTTTGTGTAAGAAAAGGTGCCTGTTCTCACTTAAGGTGTGTAACGTTGCACACCACCGCAACTACAACCACCAGTCATTTTTGTAGGACTAGATATTTTGTTAAGTAACAAGCATTTGGGCTTGTTTTTCACTATATGACTAGCCTGGCAATGAATGAAGCCTTTAAAACCACTCTCACCCAAGTAAACACCAAAAGTTCTATAGATCAGGCTTGCTATATGCATTCCACCTAGACATTAAGTTATTTATCCAAACACTAAATAAACCTATGTATTTTCCACCAAGGGTCCTTACTTCTCAATGTCATTGTCCACCATTCACCCCATTTCTCTGTTATAGTCAATCCATATTCTCAAATCAACGTTGGGCAGTCGCTGGTAGTGCTCACTTGCCCCTTCATACCAGTTCAGATACCCATAAAGGAGCTGTGGACAGGAAAAGTGAAAATATTGTCCAATCAGATTCTAGCTCTCACATTCCTATTACATACAAGAAAATGTCAGCAAGAATCTGATTGGTTGCTGTGAGCTCTCCACTTTTCCTTTCCCGCAGCTTAGTAAATCTGACCCGAAATGTTTTTTTTTGTGGGATTTAATAAACCATCTCATTCAAATAAAACACAAAATAGCTATTAAAAAAGGAAAATAAAAACAATTAATGTTCCTGGGGAAACTGCACATGTAGATTGGACACTAGTTAACAGCATTGTTTATAAGAATGATATCACATATATATATTCCATATTTTTCCTTGTTTATTTCTTTAAGACAAAATACACAATAACTTTACAAATGCAAAAAAAGCTGTCAGTATTAGGTTTTTTTTTTTTTAAGAAAAGTATAGGGGTAATCGTAATATTCTAATGACATGCTAAAGCGTTCAACATTTTAAATACATTCATGACACAGTTCTGCAAACAATAATGTTTATACATTAACTACCAGATTATTTCTTTAATAAAATAGTAAGAGACCAAAAAATAGGAGTATCATAGGATGTCATTTATCAGATGTATCCTCTGCAGGATTCACTATTTGCCCCAATGAAAAAATTAGTGAAGAAGGTTTTAGGGATCACTTATATCGTAATGAATAATGGACCCTAATTTACAGAATTTTTGATCATAGTAACAGGGTGTTTAATTGTATGATTGGTATGAAATTAAATTTATATGCAAACAGATTTACATTAGATTGGCGTTTGGGAGAATTCAAAAACCCTTGTGCAAATCTGCTGGAATTAGGCTACCAAAATTAGATAAATTGTTATTTTTTTGTATGCCATCTTTTAATATTTCAACCAATTTTTATGATAGTTGTTCATTCATATTTCTTTAATTAGAAGACTTTTACAGTTTTATGCCAAGTACTTTATTTTTCTTATAATTTATATTAAGGCGCCGGGATTGATCCACAGTTTGAGAACACACAAAATGTGGAAGTGCATACCTTGACAAAAGAATGTTGAACTACACGGGAAGCAACTCAAAACAGAGGACTGGATCCAGAGTTAGGCCCGTTAGGTCACTTATGCACGCAAGGTGAGTGGCCTGAATTGACTGGAGGGTGCATATGATAGTAATACTAGCGTAACAAGTATCGTGCGGAACTTCCCCTCTGCCCGCTAAAGTAGTGCTAAGGGTACAGTGTGGGAGGGGGCTCCCACACTTGTGCGGATAAGTGGTCGTACAGACCGCTGATCCGCACAAGTGCTTTAAGGTAGGCTTATGGCAGCGTAAACTGCCATAAAGCCCATACAAGAGACGGGAGTGACAGGGGGCGTGCACTCCCTTCTCTCTGTCGGACGGAAAGTGTGCGGGGGTCTGGATCCGGTCCATGAATGAGAGTTTAATGGGGAAGTTTCCTAGATCAGATTGAAATTACCATTTAAACATAATGCTGTGCTGTAGTTGAGTTCTATGTTTAAAAGTATTTTTCCTCAATACATAAAAATGTTAAGTAATTTGCAACACGGTTGGTCTAGATGCACACTTGCACCTGTTTTTGCTGCTGTTCTCTATATCTCTGTATCAGTCCCTTCATGGTTACTGACAATGTGCATGCAAGGAAGTTTAAAGCCAAGTGGCAGAGCATTATGAACAGTAACAATACATTTTAAAGCACTTCAAAAATAAAACAAAACAAAAAACATTAACTGTGTGTAATTTCAAAGGGAAACTGTTCTGAGAGAAATAGGATATTCCTTGTCCAGGCTTAATGTAGGAAAGCTACTATGTGGAGCAATGAAATAAAGGATCACATGGAGAAGATGAGCCCCATAAAAAGGAAACAAACACATAAGTCAAATGATCTCACTGAGGATCAATTCCGGATTTCCAGAAGCAATGCATAAGATATTTATAGCAAACTCTCACTTTGACACTTCAAGATAAAGGAGAGTATCAATATAACCTTCATAATGTGTCACACAATATTCTAATTTAGACCTAGGGAGGTCTGAACCCATAAGGGAGAGTTAATACGCTGGGACGGCGGCGTTAGTACGTTAACGCCGCCCTCCCAGCCTCATTACCCTCCCTCCCCCCGCCCCCCTACACTAACTTCAGCGTAGGGACGCTGGGGGACGTCCTCTCCAGCGTCTCTACGGCGCTACTATGGACGCTATCTACGATCGGGCGTTTCCATAGTGACGCCGGGCAACATCTGCCCGGCGCATGCGCATTAGTACTAGCGACGGCGGCCGTAGCTCAGGATCAGGCCCAATGTCACAAGTATTGAACAGACTGCTCCTCTCTGCATATGCGATGTGAGATCTATTTTGACGCTTATACAGTCAACTTCAGCTGTATCAGTGTTGAAATTATTTACTTCACGATTTTTACTATTGGGAACAGGCCAGTGGCGGATTCCCATAGAGATCTGCTGGCCTGGTGATTGACTGCTGTGACCGTGCTATGGCAGGGGGAGGTAATGGAGCACCCGGCACAATGACAGCTGACAAGGAAGGGGAGGAACCTCATAGTTCAGAGGGGTCCCAGTGGCCTGACATTACACTAGGACCCCAGCAGCAGCCATCTAGTGATTGGCTGTTCTGGACTGATGGAAAGGGGGACAAGCCAATCTCCTTGCTAACAGGATTGCACAGCATTTAAAGTGAATAGAAGTTCCTGCACTGCAGAGGCTTTACAGAGAAACAGGAGGAGGAGGAGGTGTGAAAGAGAGGTATTAAGATGGAAAAGAGCTGTGACTAAAGTGTACATAATTGGAATAGTGAGGAGGAGCTGGGGTGATATAGAGGTAACAGGTGTGGGTCCCCGATAAGAACGGCCCTACTTTGATAGGGCTGTTTGTCCCAGACAGTTTCAAAATGACTGCGATTTTAATTGCATATGCCTCGCTAAGCATAGCAATCGATCCACGGAGCACTGAACTTTCGGTTTGCGGCATTTCCGAAATTGAATGTGTGAAAATAAAATTTTAAAATGGAGGGGTATTCGAAATAGGGACATCTGAAAAGGACCTCATTACACTGACGGCCGCCGTACTAGCGACGGCGGCCGTAGCTCTGGATCAGGCCCTAAGAGAGGAAAGTTACTCCTGGGCAAAACCATGTTGATTTTCAGGGGAGTCATATTTAATCTGCTGCAAACAGTATTATAGTTGAAAAGTGACATTTCCCAGCCAGTAAGCTGCGGGTTTGGAGAAGTGGAGATGTTGCCCATAGCAACCAATCCGATTTTAGATCTTATATAACTATTACATGCTAGAGAATGTCAGGTAGAATCCAATTGGTTGCTATGGGCAACATCTCTACTTTTCCAAACCCATAGCTTAGTAAATCTGGCCCTAAATGTTGTTTTGCTTGAGTTAGAAAAACTCTCTAACAGTTTGCCTGATTTTTACAAGAATAAGAATAGTATTTATTAGTCCTTATTTTACTTGGAGGACACGTAATTGATATGTGGTCCCATGACTGCCTATGTTATTTCCCAGATCAACATTAGTTTTCCCCAATATTCCACATCGTCTTCAAATTAATCTATTAAGTTCCTATTTAGAATATTCAGTCAATCGGTACATGCCTAACGTTAGTCTGGGGAATGTCAAAGGCAGCCATTATTCCTTTTAAACCCTGCACTATATGAAAGTATAAGTGAATGAGGTCATGCAAAATGGTATTCGGGTCCAAAACACAATTTGTAATTTACAAAAAATTCTTATTGGAGCTCCCGATATTTGTTATACAGTCAACGTCTATACAAAGCTTTCAAAATATTCTCCATTATTGACCTAAATTTCTTTTTTAAGCTTTATTATAAAATGAATTATTGATTTAGATAATTTTATTTTATTTACTATATACATTGCTTATTGAGTTCTTTATCATACCACCTATATCTGTACAGTATAAAAAAAATAATACATTTTCATTGCGGTTTTGTTTATAGGAAACTACTGTAATTGTGAGATATTATATCCCAAAAGGTTACATCTTTGAGATGCATATTTTTAAACCTAGAAAATGTGTTTCAAAAAATAGTAAAATGATATATCATTGATGTGCGCAGAACTGGAAGCTGTCTAAAGAACTGCTATAATCAAAGGCACCACTGTAGACTCTGGATCAATGCTTGGTAAGTATACTTTTAATTAAGCAACAGTTCATGGGTGGTTAAAGGCATGGGGCTGGACACTTCCTATACATGCGGAGGTCTGATGTGCACGTCCCTGTTACTCCCCTCTCTTGTGCAGAATTCTGGACACTTACGTATCCAGAACCATACCTTAACTAGTCCGCGCGGATCTGCGTTTGTCCAAACGCAGATCCATTCAGAACTGCTGTTCGCTGCCCCCGGCCCTTTATTAACATGCCTATCCCCGCCTGTATAGCGGGGACTAGGAATGCGGAAGTGTCGTTATGTTACATTAGAAGTACATAAGCATTACATCTGGTGCGAGCATGTCCCAATGTAACTTGTCAGGGGACTCACACAAGAGACTAGTAAATAAATGGTTATCATAGTAAAGCAATGTGCTTAACAGATTCATTTCTATTCATCTCTTCAAAAATTCAACCTTGGCTTTACATGTTAATTGTGGACAGATTCAGTTGCTCACCTTACACCAGTTATTACTCATCCTCCAGTCTAGCATTATGCATGTGCACACTTATCAAAACATGAACGATGCAAATGGATGAATAAATGTTTCAGCTGGTTATTAATTAACAAATACCTTTCATACAAAATGCTTCTATATAAATACACTTCTCAGTAAACAGAATGGAAGCTATTGATTTGTTCCATCCCTTGTCCATGAAGGTCCTACTGCAGTAGTTCAGTAACAGTAGTTGTTGCAGCATGTACATGTTGGGCTCTCATCGGTTATATTGCTCTGCTTAGCAGCAGGCAATCCTTATTCCTGAAGTGGGATGTGGCGTATTGGTCGGTGATAATCTTCTGTGCTGCTAATATGGTCTGAAAATTCATATGTTCTCATAAAATGTCCTCCATTTTGTTCTGCAAAGCCAATTAGTTGTCTGGCAAACAAAGGCTCAACCTAAAAGTAAAAATAAACTATTTAGCTGAAACACATTGTTTACAAGTCTCAAATTCTTCTAAATTAATCTGTTGTGTCCTTGTATATGTATGTCACATGTATTTCAAAACATAACACTGTATCAAATGTAATATTGCATTACTGTATTTGTATACAATGTAATGTGCCAAGTGCAATACACACATAAGGCTATAATAAAGCACAACAAATGTATAATCCCTATTAAATAAACCCATCTACACAAATAAGAAAGCATTGGCTGCAGCTTACATAATACATCCATGTTGTACAAATGTTACTGAAATGTCAGATAACTTACATGAGCAGTAATAAGTTTCCTTCCTCTTTGAGGGTCTGGATATTCTTCCCCAAAACACAAAATAATCTGAAATCTTGGAACAGGACGTCCATGGTGAGCAAATGTCTGTAATTCTGGTACAAGCAGAAAGATATAAAAGACAAGCTATAAATCTTTAGGTGTTTGGGTAGCAAATTAGGAGTAGTATAATACTAACAGAATAATAATAATAATAGTAGTAATAAGAAAACTAATATCTGTGGGGCCCTTGCCCCATTGGAGCTACATTATAAGTTCCCTAACACGTACAGACTATGGTTAAATTAGTCAGCAGCCAATTAACCTAGCCAATACACCCAGTGGTAGACTAGGAGATAGTGGCTCATGGTAAACTAACAGGAACAGACATTAGACAAAGATGTACAACAACAGGCAGGGCGGTACACCAAATACAACAATACTGTGGAAGGGAGATGGACAAACAATAACATAAAAGAGCACCAACTCACAGAAAAAAGCTCAGCTGTGGCTAAGCATTCTGTACATATTCTAATAACTAATTAAAATGAAATAATAGTCAGTTTTGAAAGTTAAAATTTTAATAATAGCAAGAAATGTACCTGTGATAAACTGCTGAGTATCAAATAATTTGCAGGGAACGTCTCGTTCTAGTTTATTGGGACGATCATTGTACATAGATAAAGGTCCCTCCCAGTAGATTCTGCTCTGGCACAGTCTCCTGGCATATATACCATCAGGAGCAATCCAGAGAATTACACCTCGTTCCAGGTGACTCAGCATCTTCTCAATGTTTTTCCGCAGACTATTATCTTCAGGGTAAGGAAACAGGATTTGATCCATACGACTTATTTCTAGGCACTGACCATGTGCAATCCTGCATCCTTCTGGACTACATGTTGTTCGTTCACCAACCAAGGTATCACGGTAATATAAACGGATATGCAACCGGCAATCTATAATATAAGGCAAAATCATTCAAAAAATCATGGTTAATATAACATGATATGTAACTGGCAATCTATGATATAAGACAAAACCAAAAAAGAAAACCTCTAAGACAATATCCTTATAACATTATAACAGCATAGCATGTACTCATGGTGGGAGGAGGGCCTTAATCAAGGCTTGATTAAGGCGTTATTTATCATCCTCGGTTATGCACCAGTCCTACTTTCAGTGGGGCCAGTGCCTAAAATTTAAGGTAGGTTCCTGTCTTCGTAGGTCCATATGTGCGAAGGGGGTTGTCTCATCTGCACATATGGTCCTTAGGATTACACGGTGCTCCACTAATGAAACTCGGCAGCAGTCTACTGGATCTGGTCCAAATAGTTGAGCTACAAACATCACCTTTCAATTCATTCTGTTTGGACATTTACAAATTTGCCCCTACAATTTAACATGGTGTTGATGGCAATGATGAGCTCATACTGATGTATATATACGGATCTATATATCAATTGGTTTGAAGACCTAAATAATGGAAAGCATGGCAACATTGGAATAATGGAAAACTTTTAGCATAATTTAGGAATACAACCTATTTATTAAGTCTTCCTTATTTAAAAAAAAAAAAAGTCTACGGCATCAAGTCCAAATTTTGGATGACAACACTTAATATCAATTTATGCCACTTACCCGATAATGCGATGGCCTCACCAGCCCGTATACTTGGCTCAATTGGAAGTGCAGGAGTTTGGGACTCTGATGGTGGGCAAGCATAAAACGATCCAGTAACCTGATAGCCTAAATTATATAAATATAAAAAAAGCACTTATTTTACAATATTTTACTTGCATGATTAGAATTAAATACAGGGCAGTAAAAAGGAATGTGCAAGAGGTGGCTGCCCAGGTTCAAGAGGGGCAACCACTCAGGGAGTTTATAGCGGGCACTGATCTGTGGATATTTCTGGTTTATTAGTCAGTTTTCTATCCTATCATAAAGGTGCTAAATCTATATCTAGTGATGGCTCTTATATATGTATAGTATTCAAAAACAGTACACAGTATTTCACACAAGAATTGGAACATTTTTACATATCATGCAGTGCTATAATGTGGTTTACCCACAAAGCCCTCATAGTCACTATAGTGTATGCATCATATTCACATGTTAGATAAAACAAATATATATATGTTTCCTACTTTGGAAGGATTATTACTAACTTCTGCCTAGTTTGGAAATATTTCAGATATTGTCTCTCAGGGACACTACACATACAGTTGCCAATAATATTTGAGAATTGTGATGAATGGTTTATTAAAATCTTATTACCAATTATATCTCATTATTGCCATGCTGGGGTGTCATGTTTGTCAGACAGATCACATTTTAATCATAATGTATAATTAATATATTACTTTAAACTGTAATATTATAAAGCTCTGTAAAGCTATAATAATTGACTTTATATTCTGTTGGTTTAGACTATTTATATTAATTTACATTTTTAGTTATCAAATGCATTAACTACATGGTTGCCGACTTTTGGCAGCTTCCCTCCGGGAGATCCCGGAAATAAGCTAGCAACGCATTCGGGTGGCGGGGCTTAATGACGCGAGTTATGCAAATCGCGTCATCAGGCTCCGCCCCCTGGCTCATACTGCCCCGTTTTTTAATTGAAATAGGGGTCGGGACGGGGCTTGATGCCACAAATTGCATCATCAAGTCCCTTCCTGTGCCTAGCCACACTAGTATACTAGTGTTGCTAGGCAGGGGGGCAGGACTTGAGGCCGTGGTTTCAGTGCAACCGCGGGCATCA
>WWET01000659.1:30718-44240 GCA_011038615.1 Limnodynastes dumerilii | reverse complement strand
GACTTGAGGCCGTGGTTTCAGTGAAACCGCGCGCGTCAAGTCACTTGCGGGAGATTTGCTGGCTCTCCCGGGATACCGGGAGTACTGGCCGAATTTCGGGAGTGTCCCGGACATTCCGGGAGAGTCGGCAACCCTGATTAACTAATGATAATAATTTAGGACCGTGTTCAGACCACCGCACGCTTTCCATACATGCAGAGGGCATGGAAGAGAGGAGTGAACTCCCCTGTCACTCCTCTCTGACATGTGGTTATGGACACTTATGTGTCTGTACCCCCTACCTTAAGTTTACCACACGGATCTGCCTCAGTGCGATCGCAGATCCCGTGCAGGGTTTTGCCATGCGGAAGTTACATCTTCATTTAGATCTGCTGTGCAACATCTGGCGCGCGCAAACTATTTGCCTAAGTCCCCTTGCGGACTTAACTATGAATCAGTTCCCTAATTATTATTGTTACTTTATATTTATAATTGGTGTATGTCAATTTTGCACATGTTACTAAGTTGTTAGCATGGGCATTGGGACAGGTGAGGCAAGGGGGTGATGTGGTCCCACCCCAAATATGAAGGAGGCACCATCCAAGGGCATCTCCATGTATAAACAAAAGTTAGTCTGCTCCGCCTACACTATACAAATACATCTACAAAAGATAATGAAGTTTGTATCTGGCCACCCCCCTCCTCCATTCCCAGCCTAAAATCGTTGTGATGCCCCTGGTCATAAGGACCTCAAGTTGCTGTGAAAATACTAATATCAATTGCTATCGTAAACACACAGTATCTATTTAGGCTACTTGTAAAAATATATCATATAGAGAGCTCTACTTATGGGATCAGGGGACTAGTAGTAAACTGTTATTAACAGGTGGTTCTGCTTCTATTGATTTGATCTGATCAACATAAGCAAGGAAGTAGAAGTACAGCACTTACTGTTATCACAGGAAGTGTTCTGCCATAAATGAGTGCGTGCTGCAAAGGGGACACTTGCACACTGGTAAGGAAGCTCAGGATGTGGTTGTTCTGGTACATAGTCTCTCCAACTTCTTTCATGAGACATCATAAAGTGTGGCACCTGTAATAGGTGGAGATGTGCATTTACTATGCTGTGCACACTTTACAAGTGTTACTGTACTGTTATTTAAATTATGATTTGGAAAGAATAAACAAAAACATGTTCACATTTTTATTTCCTGTGTGTCATGATAAATTTAACAATCAATAAAAAATAGCAATAAAAAAATAGGTTTTAACCAATATGGAATACAATTACTTTCTGATATGGGAACTTAAAAAAAATGACATGAGAAACTATAAGAAGCTATGCATCATAATTTATTTATAAATGTGTTATTTGTTTTTAAACATATTTAGGGGTTGGAGTGCTGAGTACCTTCAGAAGCCAATTACAGAAGGTTGATACATCTACTAGTTTCCTGTGCTGGACAGAGAGGAGGGATTGTGATTCCCAGATAAAAGGTACCTTAACCCTCTCCAAACCTAACTCTCCCCGTCCTGCAGCCTAACCCTAACCTTCCCCTTTTAGCAGCCTAACCTTAAGCCTCCATGTCCCAAAGCCTAACCCTACCCTTCCACTTCTTGCAGTTAACCTTAACTCTTCCTCTTCCACAGTCTAGTACTAGTCCTTCCCCTTCTAGCAGCCTAACCTTAACCTTCTTTTTTAGGCAGCTTAACCTTAACCCTCACTAATCCTAGCTTTCCCCTTCTAGCCATTCGAAAGTATATCCAATCCAATATCTAAATATTCTTTATTAGGAAGATTTAGTCACCTATACAGCCGTGATTAAATGTCACACTATATCAGTGTCGAAAATGAAATCATCTTAGCGGCAACTACATCCCAATTAGGAGACTACTAATAGTGTTACCAAAATGAAGGGCTCAGGGCCTACTTTCTGACAGACATAAATCTTAATTGTAACTATCTATTGTTTTATGAGGCCTATGATATGTACAGCAGAATCAGAAGTGCACCCTGGTCAAAATTCATGCCCACTGACTTCATATTGTGTGGTAGCGTGTGAAGGGCTTGAACCTGAGGACTAAGGATTGAGCATTTTATGATCATACTGGGACTAAGAGTATGTAAAGTGGGAACTGGAAAATCAGTTAAAGATGTGAGTGAGGTCATGTGATAAGGACTTCATTTAGTATTTGCTGCAACAAAGGACAAAATGTAGGAGACAATTGGATTTACATTTAGAGGAAAGTGTGCAACAGTGGATTTTAGTCTAGTCTGAATTGTATTAATGTTTCAATGTGTTTTCTATTATACACGTTCAGTCTCTTTTGCCAATTATTTTTACCCTTTGGGGCAAATTTAACTGTCTGCAAAGTACCATAGATACTAAAGTAAAAAGTTTATATCCACTAAGGACCTGATTCACAGATCAGAATACTGCCGCACCTAACTCCTCTGACCAGCCCACAACCCGTCCCTGTTTTTAGGAACCTTATGGCACTTAAGAAGGAAAATACAAAGGAAGATTCCTTCCCCACGCCCTCTCCGTATAATGTAAATCCCACCCCCATACACTTTTTAAAAAAAGGACAGAGGCTGCCGTGAAACACCTCTTCCTTCTTAAATATCTATGTGTGGTCTTTAAAGACTACATGTACTCAAGGTGGTACGTAGATTGCGTAATTACATACTATGCATGTGTAGTAGGTCTTTTCCTAATTCTCCGTACTTAAGAAGCAGAAGCTTCTTAAGTGTGCATCTAGTCCTAAGTGTTCTTGTTTCAGTTACAGTATTTTGCTTGTGGATCCATACACAAGGGTTGCAGTTTTGAGGTAGCCATATAGCAGCAAACACAATGCCACTGCCCTCTCTCCTCCAACAATCAAAACACAAGTGCAGAGTTAGTTCTGTACAGTGTAAATTTGCTTGGTGCAAGTATCCTGTCTTAATAGATGAAGTGTATGTGCAAATAATCAGGTATAAAGTTATAAAATAAAGTGTAACAACAATATGCTTTATCTGTATTACCTATATTGTCAGAAGCACAAGGCACAACATATTTCATACGCAATGTTTAAAGTCACCAAATTAGGAGTAAATCCAATTATTTCCTAACCCCACAAACCTTGCTATGATCAGGTGGAACATCTTTCCATGTAACATACCTGAGAGTGTGATTGTAAAGAATTGTAAGCTTGAGGTACAGCAAATGGATGATTGACAATTAATTGGGTATCTTCTGAGCCAAGCTGTTTTATTCCTGTAAGAGAACACAGATTAAAATTGCATTATCAAAACATTACTCAATGACCTGCATTTTATGTTGATGATAGATAGATAGATAGATAGATAGATAGATAGATAGATAGAAAAGGCAGTTCTCTCCTAATTCTTACCCTATACCCTCCATTCCATTATGCTAACCCTCCCTTTCCCGCAGCCTGACCCTAAGACTCCCCTACTTGCAGCCTGACCCTAAGACTCCCATCCCTGCAGCCTGACTCTAAAATTCACCTCCCTGCAGTCTAACCCTAAGACTCCCCTCCGGATAGCCTGACTCTAAGACACCCCTATCCGCAGCCTAACCCTAAGACTCCCCTCCCCACATCCTGACTCTAAGACACCCCTACCCGCAGCCTAACCCTAAACTCCCTTCCCTGCAGCTTTACCCTAGTAGTCATCTCCAGTCCGGCGTGTGCGGTGAGTCTGGTGTGTGGCGGCAGCAACAATTTCTGAATGAATGAATGGGTATGCATACTGAACGGCATACTTACCCATTCATTCACAAAAATTTAGCAATACTGGTATTTACTTTCCCCTCAGTACCATGTGTAATGCCACCAATAAAGATATAAAACGGCACTGGTCCAAGTACAGACCCCTGGGGACCTCCATTGTTAATCTTTCCATCCCCAGAAGCCTTCTGTTGCTGATCTTGCAAACATGATAGTATCCACGCAACAATCTTATTTAACTAACTTATTTAAGAGGCTGCAATGTGGCACAGTGTCAAAAGTCTTGCTGTAGTTTATATAAACTTTGTCTATAGCTTTCCTTGATCTACTGCTTTAGTAACTCAGTAAAAAAAAAGTCTATAAGATTGGTTTGAAATTATTTCCACCAGTGAATCCATGCTGCTAGGAATCCTGTGAGTTGTTGGATTTAATATAGTGTACAATTTGTTCCTTTTACAGTGTTAACATCAATTTCCCTACTTCTGATGTAATGATCACTGGTCTCAAGTTTGCAACTTCTTACCTACTCTCACTTTTAGGTAGAGTGACTAAAGTTGCTATTTTTAAGCCTTCTTAGTAGTGTTGATCTGTCATAGCACTGTCACTGTAGACAAAACTCTCACTCTCCCTTTTTAGTCTTTAGTTAGATTTTTGCTTTTCATTTAAATACCTTAAATATTTTGTCCATTTTTTGTACTGAGTGGGCCATTTTTTCCTCTGTTTGGGCCATTGCAGTTCTGATAGTTCTGAGATCTTCTCAGCCTCCCTAATCTTTGCAAGATACATGTCCCTATCATTATTTTTCTTAGTTTGCTTATATTTCCTAAGTGCCATTTTTTTACTTTTATTATACTTGCTACCTCATTTGTATACAACTTTGGCTTCTTTTTCTGGGGCTTTTCCAAACCTTTCTGATACAAAGGTTTGTTGTTTTTCTTAATAATGAAGGACCAGATTCATACTACATTTCAGAATTATCCAATAAATAGGATTGGGAAATACCCCCTTTTGGTAAGTGGTGCATGTGCAGGCACCTCATTACTAGGACAGATCTGGATCCTATGAATGCAGTATTTTGTGCTGGTAAAAATTTTGAAGGCAGCCAAGAAGCGGAGGTACTTCCACTATGTAATAGGGGAAATTTTACAGTAAGTACAATAAATCCATACCAGTGGCCTCTCCTCTACCTTATGGAAATTAGGATGCAGCTGCAGCTAGGTCTGGATCTTGTACAAAATATTAAACTTTTCCCACTGCTCTTGCACTCCTGACCATTCACCACTCTAAACCACCACTAAACTATACTGCTTAATGATCAATGGATCCCAGGTTCTCAGCCACATTTACTTCTGTGATTTGGTCATCATTTGTATGTACCATTTCTAATATTGCATCTTTGCAAGGTGCCTTTCTCACCATTTGTTTGAGGAGCACTCCCTGTATTGCAGTGAAAATGTTCCCACTTCTTGTAAAGCTAGAGAAGACTCACCCTAGGTCCATTTCCTCACCTTTGACCAGATCTAGACTTACGCAAAATGCTCGTTTTTTTCTTGCATGGAGCAGAAAAGGATCACATGTTGCGTGTGCATAGTTTTTTTTAGCCCTTAATACCTATCCAGACTTCCACGCTGTTCCAATTTTAAGTGAGGACGAAGTAGTAAATTTAAGTTACGGTCAACGGGGCGTAAATCCATCCATGCAAAGGGGAGTAATTTTCCCTAACAAGCACAGAACTCAGAATAAAGTGGGGATCCAGCTTAAGAGCTCCAAGTGCAGCAAAAGCATTAGTGTGAATGGGCCCCTTGTCATAGCAGTCTATATATAACTGCATGTAAGTGCATGAAAATAAATAGGGCAAATTTGTGTGAGAAGAATGTAAATAGTTCTGGCTGATTGGGTCAGTTATAGATAATTTAGAAGATCCACAAAGTATGTTGCACTCAAGGTGGCTAGTCCCAAGGGAGAAGCCAGTCACCATTAAGCATAAGCTCTGAGGGCTTAGTCTCATCATGTCTGGGGAGGTTTCTGGAACACCTTCACTCCTTGCACTTGCTATTACCATGGTTTATTTTGACATATTGATTTTAACTGACACTGTAACCTCAGACCAATAATAAAGAAAAGGAAATAACAATAGGATGCAACAGACGAGGTCAGATAGCAAGACACAGTAAGTTGAAATAAGTTTCTGAGACTGTTGCTAGGAAGCAATGTTTTATTAATGTGGTATCTGCTATGAATTTGTTATGGGGTTGGGGGACTATAGTAATAAATCAGCTCCCTGTTATGGCCACAAACAAGAGAAGGAACAAATAGGAGTCCTACCTTTCTTTGAACCCTCTGGAACAATTTTGTACACCTTATAGGGGTCGGATATATCCAGTTGACTCCTTTCGACTAGTTCTTCAAAGTCATTACTCTTGTTTAAAGCACAGCGAAGTCTTGTCTTCCATGTCGGAGGGTCTGGTTTGTCAAAACCCTCTCTGTATTTACCTTTAAAAAGTGCCCAGGCCTGTGGAGTGTAATAAGTATACGCTGTCATTTAAGAAATATTTGTAATTAAAAAATACATTGTTTTGAGCCACTAAATGGAAACGATAATTTGATGAATAATATGCTTTACAGTGGTATATTGCAGGGGTGGATCTAATCATATTCTATAGGGGGAAAGTGGAGAAAAAAATGTTGTTTAATGATGCCCCCTTCACTCTGAATGAACAATTTGCATGAGCACCACAACTTATCTCTATGATTGGCCACTTCTGTTGATCCGGCCCCCACATTAAAATAAATGAGAACCTGAGTTTAAGTACTTCTGGATGATTGGCCCACCCCCTAACTGCTATATTGCATAACTGAAAATATGATCAACATACAGAGCTCCTTACTCCTTATATAAAAAGGAATAAAAACACAGGGGCTCATTGAGAGTTAGAAGCAAAAAAAAAACAATAAAACTTTTCATTGGCATATAGACAAAATGTTTAATGTGCTGATATTTTAATTAAGTGGATGAGTCCACTCATATTAATTCTAACTTTTAATTTAAAAGTAAAGTTGTGTGCAACATGCAAAAAATGTAATTGCACTATTTGCCATTGTGCAAAATGGTTTGTCTAGAAGCAAATGTACTCTTGTCTAGCTATTTCTTCTAACTGTGAATTAGCTCCACAGTATCAATTAATGTATGTCACTGAAAATTGTGAAATGAATGCACTATTAATGCACTATTAATGAAATCTTGTTCTTTATCGAAATCTTTATTCTTTAGAAAACAAATAAAAAACAAATAAACTGACAGTTGAAGCAATTCATCTAATGGAAAAACAGTAAAAGTACAGGATCACCACCAAAGTATGGTATAGTTAAGTAGATAAAACACTTTATATAGTCAAATTGCCTCCATCCTCACTTTGTTTAAGCAATTTCTGTATTTATTTATTTAACATTCTCTTCATCCACATTTACATTTGTAAATAAGCAGTGATTGAAGATCCCATAGCTGTTAAGAGCATCTTGCAGTCTAGTTGCCCCTACCATAGAAATGCCCCATCACTAGTAAGAACATAGTAATCAGGGGGAATGCAACATGCTGACAGGTGATCCATTTATTGTAAATTACTATGCTACTAGTTACGAGTAGATATTAGACAGCTAGCTAAACATGGAAAGAAGCAGATTTATACCCAGAATGCTGAAGTGGCAAGACAGGATAAGAAAAGTCAAGGAGAACAAGGTTGCTTTGCTTATGAGAGCAAATAATCCAGAGAATTTACAGAGGTGGCAGAAGATTAAGACTCTTTATCAATAGATTAGGGTCAGAAATTGTTGTTGAAAGCTTGTTTGAAAGTTTGGAGACTGGTACTGAGTGCTGATAGGTAGATAGGTCCAGTGGTGGGGAGTAGTAGAGGTGAACTCCTGAACACAGGTGGAAAAAAATGTAATACATTGGGACAGTCAGTGGTGGGCTTTGGCAGAACGAAGTTAACGGATGGGAATGTGAAGAGAGATTCAGGCAAGAGAGTGTTGAATGTTGGGTGAGGGTTTTATGGGTAAATAGTGTAAACTGAAATCAGAAGGCAAAGTGGAACCAATGTAGAGACTGATATAGAGGACATAGTCATAAATGGCAAATGTTGAGTGTCAGGTGCAGAAAACAAAAAGTGCAGCAGCATTAAGGATAGTTGGACAAGAGAGTGGTAATTAAGATGTTGCAATAAATCTCTTTATTATATATAAAGAAAACAAGCCGATTTATGGGACAATGGTCCATATAGCTCTACAGCAAGACGATTGTGGCTATCTTGGGAGCTACAGTGACCTTTTGTCTTGTATTTAAAAAAAAATGAACTACATATTACATAGAGTTATTGAGCCAGATCCTGAGCTACGTACGCTGGCCAGTGATGTAAAAACGCTGTTTTGTATGTACCGTGCATGCACGTGGAGATGTTACGCCACGTAGCTCTGAACGTACGTACCAGCCTAGTATCAACAGCGTTACTACGTACGAATGGGCGTGACATCCATACGATACCCGTAATTTCGATTCGGAGGTGGGGTGAGGCATTTAAATCGTACAGTATGGGCGTGCTTAGACACTTAAGAACGTGAAGCCTTTACGTACGCCAGGAGTTACGCTTTGAAAAGTTAAGGTAGGGTTTGGCAAGCGTAAAACGGCCAAAGTACGTATGAGTTAGGGGAGTGCCTAGGGGAGTGCATAGTAATTACACTAGTGTAAATATACTATGCGTTGTAATGTAACTAGCCCATAGGTCTGGATCTACCCCATTATGTGGGAAGGGTGAGGATGCTAAAGAAAGGCTATACACTAAAAGGAACAGATTCATTTTTTTACTAAATAATATCAAATAGACTAGGGGTTAGAGGGCCCTGATGGTAATTTTACAACCTGTAGAATATGAGAGTTTGATAATACAAATATAGTAGCCAGGTTAAACGATTAATGAATATAGATTTAGTTTCTTTATTAGGCATAGAGATGTATTAGACAAATATAAGTTTAATGACTTTATGCAGTTAATCTCTAATTAATCATCTAGAAACTGTCAGAAGGTTACACTGTTTCACATAATAAATACATATATGTGTCTGTGGTCTCCTTAATCCTGACCAAAATTTCCTCTCTCATCCTTAGTCCCAACTCTCTCTTCTATTTTTCACTTCCCTACCAAGTCGGCCCTGTCAGTTACATAGATAAAGTGTGTCCTTTTTACTTGCACATTATGGAACTCACAATGGATTGGATTTTGGACCCACTACTGTCTAATACTGCAAACTTTTAGTTACTCTTTAATGCATTACATGACATTAAGATCACGGGTGTATCATACTTTAAATTTAAAGTTTGTTCCTTAAAAATATGAATGTAAAAGTCTACATATCAATTATGAATTATTATAATCATGATTAGTATTATTACTATTATTCTTATTATATTAATACCACTACTACTACTAGTACTACTACTACTACTACTACTACTAATAATAATAATAATAATAATAAGACATATTTAATAGTGTTATGGATGAAAAATGGACAATAATATGGTTAATGTTCATTGTTATGGTTCTCCATTAGCTCCCATTAACTAACCAATAAATATATTATACAGTGTCTTCTCCTAATAAGTTATGATGCCCATCACTAATAAAAAAAAATCCATACTGTTTCTTTCAAGCAAAGAAATATTTAGTTTGAGCTACTGATGAAAAATTAACTTAGACAAAAAATTGGTTTTATTAAATTACTATGTTATTTTATTCTTTTTTTGGTAATTATTCACCAACTACATCAATACCTATGCAAAATGTAGTAGGATTTAGATTTTTGTTTAAAAATGCCTTTATTTGCATTCTTGAATATTTTTATTAAACAGGGTTGCCGACTCTCCCGAAATATCCGTGAGACTCCTAAAATTCAGGCAGTTCTTCTGGTATCCCGGGAGAGTCGGAAATCTCCTGCAGTGAACTTGAGGCTGTGGTTTCATTCATCCTGCCTAGTAACAGTGTGAGTCCCCATGGCGAATGGCCCTATTTTGATAGGGCTGTTCACTCCCAGCCAGTTCCGAGCTGGCTGGGATATCTATTGCTTATGCCTCGACAAGGCATAGCAATCGATCCCCGGAGCACCGAACATGGTGCTCCGAAAGGTAAGTAAGCTTCCCCAAACCCACTGCCGATCCCAAACCCTAAGAATCCCCCCCCCGCAGCCTAACCCTAACCCTAAGTATCCCCCGCAGCCTAACCCTAAGTAAGTTCCGCCTGGCGGAATGTAAATGGTTAAGTAGTCACCCATTCATAAAAAAAAACATTCGTAATGGATCCCTCATTCCAAATAGGGACCTCATTCAAAAAGGCAACTTTCGGCTGTCTCTAATTCGCAATGCAATCCCTCACAGCGAGGACTCGCAACGCTCTGCAGCACTACTGTTCTTAGTGTTACTAGTGTCAGGACGGAGCCTGATGATGCAATTTGCGTCATCAAGCCCCGCCCCATCCCTAGTAATACTAAGAAAGTGGGCATTTCTGGTGAGAGGCAAGGCTTTGGATCTGATTTGCATAATTGATATAATTAAGCCACGCCCACTTCCAGGCATGTATTGCTCTACATTTGGGAAAGCTACACCATGATTTTATTTATTTATTTATTTATTTTTTTTGAGAAAAGTTATTTTTTACTCATGAACTACTTTCTAGAATGCTTACTAAAAAGCTATACACAGTGTTTGAACAATGAATTAGGATTTTTGTTTTTCACATTTGGCATCATGATGATGGAATAAAAAAGTTAGCTAAGAAACACTAGACTGAGAGCACACTGCACCGAGTAAAAGCCACTATCAAAATGCAAAGGTGTCCCAAGCAAATAATAGCATAGGTATATGCTAACCTAATGCACACAACAACTGTTAATTTTAATATAAAGTATTGCTATTAATTTGTAAAAATGTTACAAGGAATTAGAAATTGTGTAACCACTGTGTTTATGCTGCTGTGTGTCAGTTATCCTATGTGAAGTATTAAGAGAAGTAAATAAACTGTATTATTATAAGCAGTCAAGAGAATGCTTTCATTTCATTACAAATATCACAGATTTGCTATTTATATCACATTATTTGTAATGTGTCAATCTATTAATATCCTTCTAAGTGTTAAATATTGCTTTTTTGCAAGTTTCTTAAAAAGAAAATATCAGAAATGTTTTCAGTAAAGGGGGGCTTCAACTGGCAACAAAACACAGGGAGAAGATCAAACATTAAACTCTCAACTGCGTCTGATAAATGTGCGAATTCCAACATGAAGTCTCACGCTTGTAGTACCTAGAAACGCAGACATCTCTCTGCTGGTAAATGAGTCACCAAAAGTTCTTTTTACAGGGACAATCGTGGTAAATCAGTAAGTGTAGGAGGTGGAAAGAAAATATATTTTTTTTACATTTACAATAAATACATTTTGTACGTGTTTCAGGGGGAATTTCATGCTCTCATTTTAATTGTTCTGTGTTATGTATGATTGCGTTTAGAATAGAAGAATCACATGATTAATTCTAGAGTTTTACATTCTTAGAAGAGAAATCTAAGCATCATATAGTCAAGTGCAAAGAATTGGATGTGCAAAGTTTTAGCTCAATTTGCAATCAAAACTAATGAACGCAAAATGTACAGATGCAGCCGTATTTTCATATTTACTATGTTTTTTAGAAAACCTGTCCAGCTTCTGTAATGTGTGTATGATCATAAATATCATCACTATTATTATAAGGGACTGACAATTGATACATCTTAAGCAGTCATAAATGCATCATTTTCAACTGAGAATCAGAAGTAAATTGCCTAAAAACTTGTACACTGTACTTTGACCAACACTGAAATGCCCCACACTACACCTAATCTCTGCTTTGTGGTACATTCTGTGTACCAGAATAACACAGACTAAGGATCCAGCTTATATGTGTGTACCTGTTGTCTGCACAATATGAAATTACTAGACAAACTTCTGGAAGGCTACGTGCTGAAATCTGACAATATACCAGAAAGTGGAAAATAATAATTTTACTATTACACATACTCACAAAGAACTCCTTACATTTCTGTACATATTAAGATGAACAAGCAGAACTAGTAACATATTGGGCCTGATCCAGAACTACGCTTCCCCGCGATTTTACGCGTGGCGGAGACGTAAATTCGCAGATTTGAACGCACTGCGCATGTGTACCATAGAAAATACGCACTTTCACGTAGCGTAATTGTGAACGTATGGGTGATTCACGTATGTCTCACTACTTACGTGCACGAAAATACGCGCCGCGAATAAACGTACGGCACACGTAGTTCTGGATCTACCCCATTGTGTTTAAAGGGAAAGAACAGAAGAAAGAGAAGGTGTGTATGCATGGACCAAATAAAGCAAGGAACTATCCACACACATGTTGCACATGAGACTGAAGAGTCACATTTCAAATCGCAGTTCAAGTTTACAAGTTATTCAATGAAATAGTTCATCCGGTCATGATGTTGTTTAAATATTACCAGTGCTTTTTTGCCTTAATTGATCCATCTCTGATCACAGCCATATATCAGAATGAATTGACCATGGTCAACAAAATCTCCAATCAAGTAAGATGGTTAAAATACAAATACTGTAAAATCAACTCCAATTTGTCCAGTTATAGTTACACAATTACGAAGGACAATCTGAACCTCAGATTCTCCAAAAGCATGATTTAAAGCCTAAAGTAGCAAAATACAAGCAGGAAAATAAAAGTACAGTTTGATGCATTATAATATCTTCAATTATATTATATACATAAAAATAAAAGTTTCTATGCACTTTTTGCTCACAATCTGATGAACACTATAAAACGTTATATTCTTCATATTATCTTTGACTAAAGAGATTGCAATATGCTGTCACAGCAGGTTTAACCATCTTCTTTTGAAGTAGTGTGCATTCTACAGTCTTCGTTCAATGGTATTACATTTATTCCATAGTTGGACAGTTGTATATTCACTCATAACAGTGCATCCATAGGGCATGATACATTGGAGACATTTGGATAAAATGACTGCAGCTTACTATACAACCAAACAACACAACACATTATTTAGATGCCATACAGCAGTCATAGCCAATGTGGTACTCTAGGGGCCAGATTGACTAAGCTGCGGGTTTGGAAATGTGGAGATGTTGCAGATAGCATCCAATCAGATTTTAGCTGATATCCTCTAGTATGTAATAGGAATGTGAGAGCTAGATTCTCTAGTGTGAGAGCTAGAATCTGATTGGTTGCTATAGGCAACATCTCCACTTTTCTAAACCCTCAGCTTAGTAAATCTGGCCCTAGGTGTTGTACAAACAGCAACTCCAACAGCAGAGACATAGGCTTATGATCCGACCTTATAGTTTTCCACCACCTGCCATGCCGCAGGATGCCTTTACATGATTTAGATGTTCAGTGACATCTTTGCCCAGATCAGTTTGTAGGCCACCTGCTTTTACTTTATGAGGTAGGCCAGTGATTACCAAAATTATATTTAGTTTGAGGGACTATTAGGGTATTTTTTTCACAGCTTCCTATATGCCAAGAGATATACTGAACTGAGCAATTATTAAGTAATGTGCAAAAATCGTTGTGAGTCCCCACTGCGAAGGCTCGCATTGCGAATTAGGGACAGCCAAGAGCTGTTTTTCGGTTGTCCCTATTTTTATGAATGGGTGAGTATGCGATTTGAATACTCACCCATTCACTTTTGGAAGCGCCACCGCTTAGGGTTAGGCAG
>WWET01000658.1:580373-594229 GCA_011038615.1 Limnodynastes dumerilii | reverse complement strand
TCCTTATGCCGGCTGAAGGCTACCCTAACTTCAGCCGGCGTAAGGAAGTGGCCATACGCTCGCACAGGAGGGTATGGCCGCCTAGCCCGCCCTCCCACCCTCATTAAACTAGCTCCCCCCGCCCACCTACACTAACCTGAACGTCCCCTCCAGCGTCCCTATGGCGCTGCTATGGACGCCCGATCCACGATCCTAGCGACGGCGGGCGTAGGTCTGGATCAGGCCCATTGTAACTGTACCTTACTCACTATTGGGTTTCTTGCCTTTGGCTAGCGCTCTTGGCTGGGTTCGCTTGTTCTTACGCAGCACTGTCAGATAATAACACTATAGTGACAAGCAATGATTACAATCATAGTTGCAGGTGATTTAGGTGCATGGTGCCTTGTAATTTAAAACCCATGTGCGGCATGTTAGTAAGTGGGACACATATACACAGCATTTACCCAAACCACAGATTTCGTCACTGTAGATGCATTGATTTACACCTGCTGACCCCTGATGCTACCAGCCATGTTTCTAATGCTAATAATGACAATGCAATACACAGCCTACAGCAACTCCACATACTTTCTATATATAGGCCCAAGTGCACAGGCTTTTACATGTGCTTTATATTGTGACTGACTTTGCCATAAGTTTGAGACAGGAGCTTTACATTTAGTTTATATAAAATTAGGAGCAAAGCAAAAAAGAAGTTTGGAGGGGCGGCTTCTTCTCTATGCTATAATGTAGAGTAGTGATTGGATGCACCTCTAACATCTAAATCTGTCTCTTACTCCCCCAGCCTGGAGCACACTTTGCTGCTTTACTAGCAACATAACAGAGGTGATTTTCTCTGTCCTGTGTGTGGTACTGTATACAGCACGATGGGCCTGATCCAGACCTACGCTGCTACACTGAGCGTTCTAACGCGTAACAACACTCCCCCAGCTGAAAGCTACCCTACTTCAGCCGGCGTAAGGGAGTGTACCTACGCTGGGACGCCGGTGTTACTATGATAACGCCGCCCTCCCTATCTCATTACCCTCCCTCCCCCCGCCTCCCTACACTAACCTGAACGTGCGTTGCCGTAGCTACGCCGGACAACATCTGCCCGGCGGATGCGCAGATCGGCTTTTGAGCCGATCTTACGCTGCTGGCCAGCGTAGGCCTGGATCAGGCCCGATGAGATTATATAATGATCATTATCTAGTTCGGTGACCACAACCTCCACAAGATCCTCTTCAGTTTTTTCGTTCCGTTTCTTTAACCTGTGGAAGTAATGAAAAAGACTTCATTATAGTACGTAATTAGATTGGAAAATTGGCTTTATATGAAATAAGTCAGGAGAGGCTCCAGCAATCATGGACCGGATCTAGAATGATGAAATGTAGGCATTTTACCCATGTAAAGTGTGAAAAGCATCAGAGTTTGAATATACAAATACAGTATACAGTAAGACAAATTACTGTGCACTCTGTATGCATGGGGGAGGGGCTGTATGCAAATCATATAGTAAGGGATTGGTTAAGCCCTTACATACAGTTCTCAGTTACATAGCGGTGCCACATTCCATGGGGCTCGATGCATAACATTTAAGGTAGGGTTCTGGGTTTAGAAGTTGGTACATGTGAGGAGAGTGGTCTCTCCCCTCGCACATATAGAATCAGTCATGACCACGGCAGTAGCGGATTTCTGAATCCGGACCCATATTTTCCAGGGATCACTGGGCAGATTGAGCCCCTATTAATCTTCACATTTGCTCCTCTCTGCTAGTTACATCTCAGAAACCCTCTTGTCCTACTGTTATCATCCAGAATGATGGTGAGATCTAGAACAATGGGTTCTGAAGATGCTTAGCAATAATGATATCACTAGTATTGGGGCTTTACTAAATGAAATAAACAAGAGGGAGCAGAAGTACAAAGAAAGCTGTTTACTATTAATAGTATGCTATGAATATACCTTTATGTAAGCATCCCATAAATACCACAATACAATGGATAGAAAGTCAGTAACTTACCAGATGTAAACTCCAACTCCCAGCAGACAGACAATGGTAGAATGATGGCCTGGGAAAACGACACTCCCACCAGGGTGGAGACAGTACAAGCTGTTGAGGAAGAAATGCCCTGATAAATGAATGGGCAAAACCCGGCTCACACTATCCATATAACATGGTTGCCGACTTTTGGCAGCTTCTCTCCGGGAGATCCCGGAGAGAAGCTAGCGACGCATGCAGGGGATGGGGCTTAATGACGCGGGTTATGCAAATCGCGTCATTAGGCTCCGCCCCCTGGCTCATACTGACCCGTTTTTACTTGGAATAGGGGTCGGGACGGGGCTTGATGCCACAAATTGCGTCATCGAGTCCCTTCCTGTGCCTAGCAACACTAGTATACTAGTGTTTCTAGGCAGGAGGGCAGGACTTGAGGCCGTGCTTTCAGTGAAACCACGGGCCTCAAGTCACTTGCGAGAGATTTGCTGGCTCTCCCGGGATACCAGGAGTACTGCCCAAATTTCGGGAATCTCCTGGACATTCCGGGAGAGTCGGCAACCCTGCCATATAATTGTATATATTTGAACATACGAAGGGCTGTCACACCATGACATATGAAACTCTGAACATTCAGAATTGCTCTAATGCGTAACATCTGCACGCACTTGCTGGGATCATGAAAAATAAGATTACTTAGTTACAGTATGACTCCCCTGCTATCGCCATGGTTTAGTCCTGGAATAACTTTACTCTCTTGATTTCAAGTTCATTCTTAAGTCTGGATCCAGCCCTTTGGCCTGTTTACCTTTTCTTTATGTGATTTTACTGTTTTTTGACTGCTTGTGTCTATAAGTGACAATGGTTAGTAATCTTCTACAACGCATCACATCTAGTAACATCCTTGGTTGCACAGATGTATTTTCTATGTGAAAATGCTTGCTGCCCTTGATGTGATATATGACTTCAAAGTTATGTATGTTTGCCATTTTTAACAATAAAAAACGGTTTAAAAAAAATCACTATCTACTATCTAGTATCACACTCAGCTACTGTAGTACCTTTGTCTAATACAGATTTGTACTGCATTATCAAAACCTACAATGGTGGTTACAGCTTAGAGAATAGAGGGTTGTATTAAACAGAATCCCTTCTGGGGATGGAATGCTATCAGTGGAAATTATGCAAAATCATGCACTTGGGGAACAAAAGAACAAAACCCCAAAAGTATATCTTTATATCAATATATATCAATATATCATTAATGGCACTACATTAGAAAGTACTGAGGAGTAAAGGGATCTAGGAGTCACAATTTCATGTGACTTAAAGGAAGTCAAGCAATACTGTCATGTGAGTTCTGGCCAGGCGCCCGTAGGCAAACCTTAGGTGACCTCCCCCCTCCTTTCCAGACATAATGATGTCATGACAATGATGTCACGTCTGCGGAGGACACAGAGACTCACCTTGTAGACACAAGCGTGGACACCGGACACACGACTGTCGGAGATGACAATGGTGAAGTGCCCATCTTCAAGCTAGCGCCTGGAGCTCAGCACTTCCACTGTGTCCGATACTTCTGCCACTGAACAATGTAACAAAGCAATGGAAAGCTATATAAAATACAGATACCTAGTCCCTGCACTCCCAATATACTGCTGCTTATAGCAAATACAGGGACACCATTGAGCCCCAATATTCTCTTACTTACACAAAGCAAAACAATATACAAGTATTACAAAGAAACTGACCTCTGAAACATCCGTGTGGTACAGTAAACGTTTGCTGAATTGCCTACATGAAGGTCTGAGAGTGCATCATTCCCACAGATTTCCTCTCTCTGGAACGGATTCACAACACCGCATTTTTTTAGTTACGTGCCTAGATATATCCGTTTTTGGCTACTACGCATGAATGCGTAGTAACTATTTTATGCTATATACGCAATGTTTCATTACGTAGATTGCGTACATGTCTCTGGCCCACATGTATAATAGTATCTCATCAAGGACCAGATCCAGACCCCTGCAAGTTCTCCGTATGTGCGGAGGTCTGTCAGTCTGCATGAGAGAGGGGAGTGAACTCCCCCTGTCACTCCCCTCTCTAATAAAGCAACCTTAAGTCACAGTGATCCGTCCGGCCGCTGATCCGCTTGTAAGTGGAGGCTGACACCAACACCGTACACTTTACATGCTTCCCCCGCCCACCTTAGCAGTACAGCCCCTTTGTTCTTAAATGCCATCGTATGGAACTAAGTCCATGCACCCTCCAGTTCATTTAACCCACTTACGTACCCTGCGTGCGTGAGCTATTGTCACAAAGGGGTAGATCCAGACCTATGCGCTTGATACGTTACATAGCGTAGCGTGTTTACGGGGTCGTACCTTCTAAGCACTTCCCTCACATGTATATACTTTGACCATTTTACACCTACGAAACCCTACCTTAACTCTACACAGCGTAAGTACTGACGTACGTATCGGCCTCACGCACTTATGAACCTAAGCACGCCCATACTGTACGATTTAAATGCCTCACCCCGCCTCCTAAGCGTAATTACGGGTGTCATATGGTTGGCACGCCCCTTCGTTCGACGTTACGCTGTTGATACGTGACTGGCCCTTACGCTCTGAGTTACGTGGTGTAACATCTGCCATGCGCAGTAAGTACTAATGTGCGATTTTACATTAGCGGCTGGCATAAAATCGTTCACATGCGTAGCTCTGGATCTGGCGCAAAGTGTGGATCCGGTCCCAAGCCCATAACAGTAAGTTCATGATAGAGAGACTCCTGGAACATACACATGACTAAGGTGATATAAAAAAAACGCAATTAAGATCTTTTCACTTAGAACTATGTGATTCAATTAGCACAATCACACAGTCTAAAAATACCTTACAGTTGATTAACACTGCATAATGTAAATGACTAAAGGTAATTTGTGTCTATTGTAAGAGACACACTACATCCGCTATGTTCACACTGGGGGATAGCAGTATGTTAATCATCCTCAGATGAAAACTAATAATAATGGACTGGATCCGGACCACCGCAAGCTTCCCGTATGCGCGAGGGTCTGACATTATGCATGAGAGAAGGGAGTGAACTCCTCGTCACTCCCCTCTCTTGTGCAGGCTTAAGTCTGCCTTAAGTTAAATGTAAAACCGCTTTTCCATGCCTCTACTGTACAATTGTGTACAATTTCTGTACTGTACAATCGCCATTTGTGCGGGCAGTGCGGAAGAGCCGCCCCATCGGATGGAACAACTATTGTACGGAACTCAGTTCCCTAAAGATAGATGTTACTATCATAAAATGAGAGTAACATATGGAGGGCGCATGCACCCTCTAGTCAAAACAGGCTGAAGAGTAGATAACATAATGGAGAGACTCCTCTTCTCTAGACGGTAAGGAAAACCACTTTATAAAGAGAACTAAGAAATAAGCAAATCTGGGTCCCTTAGGTGGAGGTATGATAGATGTCTCAGGTACCAGAACCATACAATTCTTCCATGTTGTTGATCAGAGGTATTTATAATATATTTGGTGATCCAGATGGAGCTACTGGAATAGTGTAATAAATAGGGTCTATCTCAATGTGGAGATATTTAACACCTTTTACATGACTGAGAATGTATATACACAGCGGGGCTGATTCAGAGATGCGATTGCGAAAAGATCGCAAATATACGCACCTTAGGTAAGATCTTAACATGTTCCAGCCCACTGCATAAACAGTCACTCCCCTTGCAAACAGCGGTGGATCTTAAACTTAGACCACCATTGACTAACCCTAACTCTGCGCTGTCATTTGAGATCTTAAGTGACGTGGTAGCGTTTATTTAAGATCCTAAGTGTCAGCCCGCGCCCACTTTCCCTCATTTCCCTGCCTCCCCCCGCCCATTTCCATGCAAATCCTTAAGATCTTAAACTTTCGCAGCACTTAAGATCTTAAGTGCTTGCGATCGATTCAAACTTACGCTCTTAGCGAATTTACGCTCCTAACTGCTACGTAGACGGCGTTGCACTATTACTATGCATGCGCAGTAATGCGAATTTTCTAAGATCCTAAATATACGCTCCTAAGTGCCGTGGAAATCGTATCTCTGAATCATTAATTCTGAGCTCAGACTTTGGCATATCTCCCAATATTTAGATAATAATAATATCCCCAAAAAATGGGACACATACTCTGTTCTGCTTTACTGTCCACAATTAGGATAGTCCCCAAAATAGGGAATCCACTTCTGCCACGAGTGTGCCCAGCCATTCACTTCTGCCCTAAGTGTGCCCAGCCATCCACTTCTGCGCCGAGTGTGCCCAGCCATCCACTTCTGCGCCGAGAGTGCCCAGCCATCCACTTCTGCGCCGAGAGTGCCCAGCCATCCACTTCTGCCAACTGTATGTGCTCGGGTTGTTCCACATCAAATCAACACTGGGTTTCAAACTGGCCATTTCAGATTGAAATTAAATTCTGTATAATAAATGCTGCCATGTGTGTAAAGAACTCCCCCAAATCTTAAGATGATATGTACAATGGTTCTGAAGTTATATGCCTTTAAATATGCAATTTTTTAACAAAACATTTATTTAATATTTATTTATTAGCAGATTTTTATATAGCCCCCATCAGATTACGAAGATTACGAAGACTGGGTGGTAACAGGTAAAATGTGTGTGTAAAAGGGCCCCGCCCACAGACTTATACTCTATAGGACATTGGGGATTGATATATAAGGGCAAGTGCTATATATCACACAACAGACAGGCCAGCTTTCATAGTAAAGGTGCTCAGTGCTCTGTATGATCCAGCCACACAGCAATGTTAGTGTTACACGCCGCCACGATCATCTTACAGACCGCAAATACGCAAGCTATGTAACGAAAAGATACGTAGATTACATTAAAAAAAATACTACGCATGCGCAGTATCAAATATCGGGACCGCATATACGCAATCTACGTAACGAAAAGATACGTAGATTGCCTAAAAAAAGATACTACGCATGTGCTCCAGACGTATATGCAATACGTCCGATGATGTGAATCCGGCCCCTGGTTATTATCTGTGCTATTTTGTTCTACACTACTGTGCCTCCTGCGAACCTCAATCTACACTCTAGCACTATACTGGTAATTATCTGTGCTACTACTCAGTGCTGCCTTTGTGTTGCTCATACGTCTATCCTGTATAGGTACCTGTTCCTACTGTGTACTTTGTTCTGCGCCCCAGTTCTCTCTACGGTACCAACCCTCAGGTACTGGATACTGCCTACCAGAACCGCGACCTGCTGGGTTACCTGCAGTCCAGGCTATCCCCACCATCAGGGGCTCTAGTGAAGACCAGGCCCTAGTTAGACTCCGCACCCCGAGAAGTGGGACTCCTGTATCATAACAGTTAGTAGCAGGTCTAAGGGAAATTTTTTGTATGAAAAGAAAAAGTTTCCAAGTTTGTATTAATCATGTAACAGAGAGGAAAACTAGATAGAAAAGTATTTGTAAATAGGGTAGACAAATGTTAAGAAATAGGTTGAGGAATTTAACACACTTGTCTGAAGAGATGAGTTTTAAGGGAACCCTACAAGTTTGGAGAATAGTGGACAGTCTTAATGGGCGAGGAAGGTTATTCCAGAGAGTGTGTGCAGTCCGGAAAAATCCTGTAATTGGGAATCAGAGCTTTTGGTTAGTGTACAGGAGACCTGTATGTCCTGTGAAAATCTGAGAGCAACCTGGGATATATCTTAGTTAAAACAGTTATGTTTTATGTTAGTGCAGTCTTGTTGATAGCTGTGTAGGTTAGTAATAGGATTTTATATTTGATTCTATTAAATACAGGCAAGCAATGACTGACAAAGTGCAGAAGCTCTAGTAGTGTGTTTAGCAAGGAAATTCTTATTGCTGCTATAGACTATAGGGGGTAATTTTTATAATGTGGGAGTCTAATAAGGAGAGCATTGCAATAATCAATGCAGGAGATGATTAATGCCAGAATGAGAGTTTTTGCAGTGTCTGGTGTGCGACATTTGCATATTCTGGAAATGTTTTTAGACGCAAAAATGTTGATTTTCTCAAATAGACAATTTTGTTTCATTTTTGAAAAAAAAAATCTCAAAATTGTTCATACTGTTAAAAAAAATTCCCAAAATTTAATTTTGGGATCATCATAGGATCATCAGCTACGAGAGGTTTAGCTTTGTATTGTTTGTTAAAATAAGGAAAAGGAAAACTATCTAGACTTGTTCATTACTTGGTTACCATGGAGACTAGGGGTAAACCTGAGGTCAACCCTGACTAAAGCCCCATACACACTATAGCTTTTCAAAAGATTAATGATTTTAGGTTGAATATTCATTATCTAATGATTTCATCTATAAAATTAAACTGTTTAAAAGATGCAATCAAACAATTTTGTGTACTTTTAAATGATCAAGCTTGATTGTTGCAAAGGAGGTACAGTTGCAACCCTGACTGAAACTAGATTTTGATTTTGAATCACTCAAATATTAAAGGTCTTATATCAAGTGATACCGCCCTGATTCAGAGATTGAAAATAAGAACTTAAAGTTACACCTGGGCTAAACCATGTTGATTTCAGGGGAGTCAAATTTCATTTGTTGCAACAGTATTATAGTTAAAAGGTGATGTTTCCCAGCTGAAGTCTAATTATCAGTTTAAAAGTGAAGCTGATCAGGTATCTGTGTGCAATAAGTAAAAGCAAAGCATTCTCCCTGCATGCATAGAATAAAATTAACTTGACTCCCCCTGAAATCAACATGGTTTTGCCCAGGTGTAACTTTAAGTTCTTATTTTCAGCCTCTGAATCAGGCTCACCATCATGATCCAAAAATAAAACTTTGGGGATTTATTAACAACAGTAGCAAAAAATGTTACGATTTTTTTTATATGTAAAAAAAAAATAATTTTTTGAGAAAATCAACATTTTGATTTTTTAAAATGTTACATGTTCACTTTTATTGAAACGTACTGCTGAGTTATATATCATATGAAAGCTGCATATGTAATACAAAAAAATGTTAATAGCATATTTATCATAAAAAATGGCAGCTTTAAATTCATTTAATTTCAAACCCCTGTATGTGACCAGCCATCCACATATGTCCCTGGTATGTTCCCAGTCATCCACATATGCCCCCTGTATGTGACCAGCCATCCACATATGCCCCCTGTATGTGACCAGCCATCCACATATGCCCCCTGTATGTGTCCAGACATCCACTTCTGTCTTGTGGGAGACTTGTAGGACCAGATCTGTATTCTTGAATGACACGGCCACATACACATCATTCACAGAAACATATTTGGTCCTACAGGGCTCTTTTTGGAACTCTATATAGCCAGTACTGTTTTTAAGAGTAACATGGCCGCAGTTACAGAGGGCGAGACAGTGAGGTAGCACCACAGAGGAAGGGAGAAGACATTAAAGGTAAGTAAGAGAAAATAAATAATATAAGGGGCAGATATGGATGGCTGGGCATAAAGGGCAGATGTAGATGGCTAGACAAATAATAATAAATGGCAGGTATGTATAGCTGAACATAATAAGGGGCAGATTTAAATGGCTGGACAAATAATAATAAAAGGGGCAGGTATGTATGGCTGGACATAATAATAAGGGGCAGATATGGATGGCTGGACAAATAATAAGGGTCAGAAATGGATAGCTGAACAAATAATAATAAGGGGCAGATATGGATGGCTGGACATAATAAGGGGAAGATATGGATGGCTGAAATAATAATAATAATAATAATAATAAGGGGCAGATATGGATGGCTGGACATAATTATAAGGGGTGGATATGGATGGCTGGACAAATAATAATAAGGGGCAGGTATGTATGGATAGACAGAATTATAAGGGGCAGATATGGGTGGTTGGACATAATTATAAGGGGAAGATATGGATGGCTGGACAAATAATAATAAGGGGCAGATATGGATGGATGGACATAATTATAAGGGGCAGATTTGTATGGCTGGGCAAATAATGAAGGGCAGATGTGGATGGCTGGACAAAATAAGGGGCAGATATGGATGGCTAGACATAATAAGAGGCAGATGTGGATGGCTGGACATAATAACAAGGGCCGGATATATGGATGGCTGGACATAATAATAAGGGCCAGATAAGGATGGCTGGACATAATAATAAGTGAATGATCTTAGTGCCTAGTCAGTGGCAGGGGATAGGTGTAGGATTTGAATGGGGAGTTAAGCGCATCAGCCTTATAGGAATAGGGACGGAGCAAGGGCAATTTAAGAAATAACAGGGAATGTGCAGGACTTATCCTTGTCCCTCCCCTTTCTTCAACACACCCAATCCCAGCACAGCATAATATTTTGTGTATACAAACATTTTCTCACATAAAACTTTATGGAAGTATTAAATATTCTTATGGCCTGGTCCTAAGTGTTTCCAAACACTATACACTATATACACTATATAGATTTAAATACATAAAGTCCACTAGGAAAGGAGTTTAGTACACAGCTAGGGGACTCAAGAGAGTCAAGTATAAGTGCTGTGAACACTTATCATGGTTTCCAAGTCTTTTGGAATTTAGCACTAGAATCGTTTAAAAGATGTGAAATGTCTTCCATGCTAGAAATGAACCAGATGAGGATTAATCAGTGCTCACAAAGATGGATGTGAAGTTTTACCCAGTTACAAGCAATTTGTATCTTGGCTGCACAGCAAATGTGTAGTATAGTGTTATGGTATATAAACCTTTGGTTCCAGTGAATAATAGAGCACACCCCTGTGAAGACGCTGTGATGCAGAAAGGAAAACATTATTGTTTCCACTATGACCAAGCAAAAGCCTATTAGTGTTAACAATTTCCATCTATCGAATATTTTCCAGTAAGTAATTGTCTATATTGTTAATGAACCAGAGCCAATTATAAAAAATGAATGATGTCTGAACTCAGGAACTCTGGATAAATGAACAGGAACAATCAGGCCACTTTATGTATAACTAATATGAATTGCTGTTTGCCCAAATAAAATAATTTAATAGGCATTGCTTTAAAATAGATAAAATAAAAAAAACAAAAAAAACAAAACAGATGATATTATGAAGTAGCTCTGCATATTTAAGGCAACAGTTTTACATATAGCACTATGTTAATTATGTCTCTCTCTCTCTCGTTAGATCATCTGCCTACCTTCCAATTAGATTAGTCCTTTACTGTGATAGCCATCTTCCACCCAGGGGCATTTTAAGAAGTGAGGAGGCCTTTATGCAGGATTTGTACATGCCCTCCCATCCCCTAAGGGCTCCACCCACCTTGCAACACCCCCCCCCCCCTCCCACACAGACCCCTCCCCTGCACCCTGGCTCATATGAATACTTACTGTAAAAAAAAAAACATACATTTTGGTGTAGAGTGTGTGCCACTGGGCCCCCTGTTCTGAGGGGCTTGTGAGCATTGCACAACCTGCACCTATTATAGATACGCCAATGCCACCATCTTACTTCACCTGATGAATGCACTGTAGGGACACTGGACTGTATCCATACATCTGTTTCTACTACTGTTGGGGCTCCGAGCACAGCAGAGATCCATAGCCATGTCCCCGCTGTAACGAGTCGATAATGGCCACACCCCTTGCGCGTACAGGCTTCCAATAGCAAGACCCTAACTTAAGATATCCACGCCTTCCCCACATAAAATGGGGATGGCTCAGAAATCTAGATAAAGACATAAACATGTCCTTACGATCACATATACTTAGGAGGGAATTCAATTAAGTGTGATATGCCTCTGGAACAGCACATTGTGCAAATTTACATTGCAGATAGAGGTGCGTATCAACAGCCGCAAACTTTGGCTACTGCAATAGACCGGAAAAGGCGCTGTTCGAGCTTATTCCTGTTTTTGCGCTCAATTGAATTATCCCCATAGATACCCTTCTCTTACCTAGCATACACCCAGTACATTTCTATTATCACGTTCTGTCAGATTTATTGCTTCTAATCTAGAAATTCTCTGGTACAATACCCATAGCCAGGCTATAATATACATTAACTTGTATTTGGTAAATTATGTTAGAAGCAAGAGCTGGTGTTCCATATCTTTTGGAACATTTCTAACTTACAAAAAAAATACTTTTAAACTTTAAAATAATGTGGTGTATTATACAGAGCCGTAACTAGAAATTATAGTGCCAGGGCCAAAGAAGGAAAATTGGTGCCCCCTGACTCTGAATTCCAAGGCAATTTAAGCTTAAATATTAACTTACTGGTGCCCTGGGCGACTGCCCATATCACACACCTCTTAGTGACGGCCCTGATTATACATATTACCTTCCTGTATTATATTACTCTTGAGAAATGCAGAGTTATAAAATATACACAGCTTTGATTACCAGTAAAATATTGCTCATTGTGCACTGCTACTGACGCTAGTCCACTTGAAAAGAAAATGTTAGAAATGTTTCCAGCCCATCCCTATGGAAATGATTAGCAGTTGTTGCCTAAGAAGGTCAATACAAAAAAGGGGTGTGATGCATGTCCAACAAATCAGGAATGTGTTTTCCTAAGAAATCAGTTATCTTAATTCAAATCAGTTTTTTTTTATATTTTTCTTGTTCTGAGAGTATAAGGATCCTCCACCTGACCTGGATAGTTAGTAGCTTTAGTAAAAGTGTCAGTTATTGTAAATATGTACTATTATCTTGCTTATCAGTAAAATACATAGGGGTCTATTGATTTACCTGCCTTGTTCCCTGTGAACGAAGCTGCATCAGGCTGGCCTCACAGTACTTCTCATTCATGCGATGCATGAATGAAGTACTGCTGCCCATGTGCAGTGCTTCTCTTTTGGCACTTTGAAAATTTCAAGTCCCAACATGAGAAACACTGCGCATGCGCAGTGTATTCATGCTGGGACTTGGACACCTGCAGTCAGGCGGGCCGCCCGGGCAGGTGAGTTTTTACTATTTAGTTATATTTTTAAATTTTTTGTATTATTATTTTTTTACTTATACATTTTTTTTTTTTACTAAACTAATATTCCTATGTATTCTGGTGGTCTCCTTATATATACCCCCTTTTCCTCCCCCTAATAACAGCTATTAGGGGTTGGAAAAGAGGGGTATATGGGGACATCACTGGAATGCTCACCCTTTCATAAAAAAAAAAATCTGAAATGGCTGCCATTCGAAATAGAGACAACCGAATAGGAACTTTCAGCTGTCTCTACTTCTCATTGACAGCCATCGGTGTGGGGGACTCCCACCAGTGTTGAAGTGGGTTACCCAGGGTTCCCACACCCTGCAGAAGTGCAAGTGGGATTATTTAGAATATAAATCATGTACTCCACTGTGTATACATACCACATCTTGTTAAGAATGGTTTGTGGGCCTTAGATTATCACCAGTGTGCAGAAGTGGTGCATGTTGCTGCAAATGTCATGTGCTGTACGAGTCTATTCTGGTGTCGAGATTCCGCTGAGATGTTCCAGGGGAGCCGTTCATCCCCCGCTAGGGAGACTGCAGATAGTGTGACGCTGGCGCAACCTCAGGGTCACACCAGTGTCATGCTGAGAAAAGAGGGAGCGCAGCACCGCTGAGGAGCACAACAGGAGGAAGAAGGTAAGTTCATGTTGGGGGTTTATTGGGACTTTGGGAGGCTGAGGGGATTATTTTGAGGCTGAGGGGGCGACATGAGGGGATTATTTGGAGACTGAGGGGAGACAGGAGGGCTGTTATTTGGAGGCTGAGGGGAGACATGAGGGGGATTATTTGTAGGCTTGGGAGACATGAGGGGGATTTTTGGAAGCTGGTGAGACATGATGGGGATTATAGGAAGCTGGGCAGACATGAGGGGGATTTTTGGAAGCTGGGGCCACATGAGG
>WWET01000658.1:567596-580018 GCA_011038615.1 Limnodynastes dumerilii | reverse complement strand
GGGGTTATTGGAAGCTGGGGAGACATGAGAGGGGTTATTAGAAGCTGGTGAGACATGAGGGGGGTTATTAGAAGCTGGGTAGACATGATGGGGCTATTGGAAGCTGGGGAGACATGAGGGGGTTATTGGAAACTGGGGAGACATGAGGGAGATTTATGGAAACTGGGGAGAAATGAGGAGGTTATTAAAAACCTGGAGACAACACATGGATATGTGTTGAAATGCCAGGGTGATGATTTCTATGGACACTGACAACATGGCTCTTGTACCAGCTGTTTTCTTGGGTTGATTGCTGATGCCGTTTGGCCGTCACTTCCTGATATCGATGGGATTCCGACCGGCAGCTGTGATGCGGACATGCTCGCATGTGGACTTGATTGGCGGCGGCATGGTAAGTGTTAACTTTAAGCCTCGGCTTCCTTTGTATTGTGGTTAAAAGAATGTTCAAATCCACGCTCAAATGATATTGGTCCCAACAGTAAGATAGTTGTAGTAGTTATAGATATTAAGATTTGTATCAGAACTTCAAAATATGTGCAAAAACATCCCTAAATGCAGAAGTAATGCAGATAATTAATGTAAAAAAATAAAAATAAATGATGACTATTTAGTTCCAGCATGGATCAATGTATACTGTGTGTCTGTGAAAGGGGCTAGGTGAGTAGAAGTCAACTCACTTACTTTACCACACACAGGCCAGCTTACACATTAGTGGACCATAAAACGTGCATGTCAGACAGGGAGTTCTGGGGGAGGGGCTGGTGGCACATGATGGGGAATACTGGGGGATCTAGAGTCATGATCAAAGTACTGGCTGCAGATGTGATGGGTTGACCACACCCCATTGGTTTGACCATGCCCACAATGGGTTGACCACGCCCCCTTTGGTGGCGCGCCGCTGCTTTGCGGCAGCACAAATAAAATTTTACATAATGGGGGCGCATCGAGATGTGAGGGGGCACCAGTGGGAGGGCTAAGCCCTCGCCCCCCCCCCCAAAAAAAAAAGTTGTGACACCCCTGGACCACACAGATAGAGGATTTCACAGCATTCTTCCTGATCTCCTCCCATTCCTCTCATGTCTGTTCAAAGTGTCATTTTCTTCAGAGGGGAAGAGGAAGAGCTTTTTGTAAATTTAGGAATTAGACCCCTGGAAGAGGAATTTTTAAGACATATAGGACCAGATTTAGAGACTGAAAATAAGAGAGGAAAGTTACTCCTGGCCAAAACCATGTTGATTTCAGGGGAAGTCAAGTTATTTGTATTCTTTGCATGCAGAGATATACTTTTGAATTGCTTACTGCACACAGATACTGAACAGCTTTACTATTATACTGTTATTTAGACTTGGGATAGGGAATGAAACCTTTAAACTCTAATACTGTTTGCAACACATGAGATATGACTCCCCTGTACAGCACGGATTTTGTTGTATTGCAGATTTGCTAATTCCAACTCTGGATCAGTCCCATAGTTGCCCTTAGTTACTGATGATGTGTGCTGCTATTATTCCTATTTTCCATGTTGTGTGCAGTATATGCAGAAATGATTGAAAAGTAGTAAATAAATGTAATATAAACAAAGTTAATTATTATAATTTTCAGTATTCATGAAATGATGGGAATTATGGTACTGCAAAGTCCTCAGGGCACACATATAGTCCTATTGGTTCTGATTCAGAGTAATAACGAGTTTAGTGTCATTGGACCTTATTCACACTTAACTAAGTGTGGAATATACGTGTGTATCAGTTAAACTGCACATGCCCAGAACCCAAATATACGCACGGAAACCCTGCCCGACTAATTCACATACACAGACGTTAGACTTGGGACTGATGCATTCATCGTCATGGAATGAGTCCTGCATGTGTGGCTAGAGGGGCAAGCCTCTTAATGCAAATGAGCTGCACATGGGCTACTAATGTATGGGCGTGCTAACAGAGCTAGGACTGATTCACAGGTAGGAGTGCCTTGCGGAAACTAACATACGCATGGGAAAAGCTAAGGTAGCCCTCAACCACTTGTAGGTTGAGGAACCGTATTGTTTGCCATGCGTCTTCTCTTACTTAGTTAGGCCCATATCAGCTGCGTTATTATAATCAATGGATGTGTGTTTATAAAATAAACAAATAAAGGCTCGTTTTTATACTATAATACTGATTTCACATTTTGTGCTAGACTTTAACCATGTAAAGTTGCTATTTTTGTGTATAGTTTGTTAATGTTTTTTTTTTAATGAATAACCTTAACTTTTTTTAAACAAACACAATTACATTTACATCTATAAAACTATAGTGGTTGTTTATTTTGGGTTTTATTTTTTGACAATTATTCTTTTGTAAATGTTTTATGAAACTTTCTATATGTAGTGAATAATTATTTTTATAACGTCATTAACATATAACATTTCTTCTTCTTTAAACAGAAATGTAAGGACTTAATGGATTTTCACAATAATCACTTGTACTGCAAGTGTGTGTTTTATTAGTCAGCAGCAAGAAGAACAGAGAACTAATGTAGCACAGCAGTGACTCAGAACCATAAGTTATGTGTAGGAGTGGATCCAACTTAAAAGCTTATGAATGCAATTATACTGATGCACAGGAAACCAATGCGCCAGCATACCTATTTTATCAAAGAAGATCAAATTAGCAAATATATTTCCTTTACAATCAGCCACTGGAAATAGGAATAATAGGAAATAGGAATAATGGAGCTGGATGAATGCTACGTATAAATAGATTTTTTTTAATTCTTTGCAAATGTTCATGAATTTAGCATTAGGGTCAACACATCAACGTCAACCATTGAAGGCAAGATTTGTGGCAATGTTTTTTGTTTTCTATCACGTTGCTGTCTATCTGTTTGGGAGCCGTTGTATTTCTTGGCAGCATTCTGCAAAGTGAATGTTTCTGGATTAAATCCCCTATGCAAGCATGCACCTGTGAGCACCATCTAGCTCCTGCTGTATCTCACAGTAATGTGCCAGCTGAAGATTGGATTTATGCTACTGAACAACTATTGCTGTTCATAAAATATAGTTAATTTTAAAAAAAATAACGGTTGTGTCCAAATAACTGGTATTCATGTAGTTGATGATGCCATTTAGAATGATGATGACATTTACAAATATTCTTACAACTGTACGCATGCCATGATTTCCGGACGGATCTGGATCATAAAAGAGATCTGGATATACTGATTTCCTACGCTCACCACACTATCCATACTTGTATTTTTCACTTTTTCACATATTATTTGCTGTACAATAACAGTTTCAGCATGATAATGTAATACAACTTAAACATAGTGGGCCTGATCCAGAACTACGCGTCGGAGCGAATTTACGTGTGGCTGAGACGTAAAATCAGTGTTTTGTACGCACTGCGCATGCGCACCATAGAAAATATGCACATTAACGTAGCGTAATTGTGAACGTATGGGCCATTCACATATGTGTCACGTAAATACTTACGTGTGGGCGTGCCGATTTTACGTTTGTCCAAATTACGTGTGAAATTTGTGAAGTAGGCAGGGGGTTGTATTTAAAGAATACAGTATGGGCGTGCTTAGCTGCGTAAATTCGTTCAGCCCATACGTACGTGTGCGTATGACAGCGGTTACGTTGGAAAAAGTTAAGGTAGGGTTTGGAAAGCGTATCTTGACAAAATACGTACATTCAAGGAGTGTGCCGAGGGGAGTGTAACGAATTTACGCGCAGGAAAATACGCCCTGCGAATAAACGTACGGCAAACGTAGTTCAGGATCTACCCCAGTATGTGATGAAGTATTAGAAAAATGTTTTCAGCTGCACTGGACCAAAACCTTCCTAAGTATCCTGAATCCACCCCCAACCAACCCCCTCTACCCTGCTCTGTCTAAGGGGGCTTGGCAGGGAAATTCCAAAAGAAAGTCACATAAATATTATTCACTTACAATTACATTAATATTACTAGGTAATAAATAAAGCTATCCCTCCAAACTAGCACAGACAAGCAATTAATCTAGAGATTAGAGATCTATTGGTTTCAACCTGAAAACAACAATAAATAAATCCAATAATTACACCAATTGCAGCTTTAGCAGCCTCAACATTTAAGGAATAAAATTCACAATACTAACAAAAATGGAATGATAAACCTATTTACAGTACCTTCCTAAAACATTCCCTCAATTAATACCCAGTTTTAAAACAATCAATAAATATCAGTGACTGCTCCAGTTGTTAAATGAGCAACAGTGATGAGTCTGTGTGTCATAAATACCTAATCGTGGTTATTCAGGCAATTTATTAGCGCCGGAAATCTATTCCTCTCACTGACAGCCTCTCTGAGAAATACGTACATTCAGGTTGTCAGGGAGAAGAGTTAAAAATCGACACTACTGATCTGCCTGCATAACTGCAAGCAGGCATTTCTGTCCTGCAGACATGTCAACATTGCTGGGTTCTTGCTTTCACCCAGCAGACTTAGAGGGTATCCCACTCATGCCCCCCAAAAGCCATACCGCCTTCTACTATCTTATATCAACTATAAAGAATATTAAATGGAAAGAAATTTCAAAGGTAAAACCTAGTGTGCGGTGTATATTTTCCAACCCCACGTGTTCCTACTTCCCTTTATAAGAGTACCGTATTTTAAAGTAGCTGAAACTTGGGATCCCTTATTCTAAAGTAACACCAGCTCTTATGCCTTTATCTTGGAAAGTCCATGTTGCTGTTACTCACACAGGATACCAATGGTGATACTCTTTTCCTTTAGTTTATTGTGGATACAGTGTCTAGGGTCCCAGAGAGATTCTCAAGGATTCTGATTTTCCCGGCTCACACAAGGGACAGCATTAATGGCTTTATCTTTCCTCCTTTCATGATGTTGTGCAGCTTGCCCTTCTGGAGGACTGATTGCAGAGGCTCCATGATAGAGATCATGATAGAGATCAGGAGTTCTAGCACTCTCAGGAAACCACTGTGACGCAGGACTGTGTGGAGAAGGTGGGGTCTGGCCACCCCACAGCAATTGGGGCCCATAGACTTGTGCCTTCCATGTCCATTGGGAGATGTGCCAACGACTACAACAAAGTTGTTCAAAACGCGTCGGTGGGGGTTACCAATTGGAGGATTCTCTGTTCCTTTGATGCCAGATTCTCACAACAAAGGGACACTGCGGTCAGTGCCGGTGGGACGTTTAACGTCATGCAGGGAATGGGAGCTGCGCTTCCTCCATTATTGTCTTTCAATCATTGTTTATTCTTTTTATGATAATATTGCTTTGATTTTTTTATGTATGAAGTCTACAGATTAAAACATTACTGATTTATATTTTCTACTTGTCCCTTATATATGAGAAACGGATAATGGAAGAGGGAGGGGAGATATTATATTATTAAAGATACATTAGGAACCTATCCTGCGACAATCATATCTCTATAAATAACGCAAGGAAGCATTCCTGGATTGCACACAATGTTTCAAGTAAATCTTTTTGAGATATTTTATGACTCACCAGTCACAAGATACTTTCTTTTATTTTTAAGTTTACACTGTGAACAAAGTATTATTTTTCATCTTTATAATTTGATATGATTAATGTTTAGGTGAATTCTGAATATTTCATTTTCATTGATAGTTATACATATAGCGCTTCACACCAATATTTATAGTACTCTCTGTTTTTATAGACTGGAGTGCCACTCTAATGCTGGGTACACACTACACTTTTTTCTTTTGACAATTGGGCCAATCAAACGATTACACGACCGATTCACATGATATTGTTGAAGTTTTTAGGCATGCACGATCAACGATATTGTGTGAATCGGTCCTGTAATCATTTAAACAGATTTTATAGACAGCTTAATTTGCCAGATGAACGATACATCGGCAGAAAAATTGTGGGAGCCAGTCGTTACAAAAATTGCACTGGAGATTGGATCGTTAGAAAGAAAGTGTAGTGTGTACCCAGCTTTAGTGTGGTGGCAGCTTTTATAGATTAGTGTGAGCCTGATATTCACTATTATTTCTTTGACACTGGCTTAGTCAGAAAGAAAGGGCCCCTGTTATGAACTTTACCAATGTATTTCAACATGATCACTGTTAATATTTAAAGAAATACTGTATAACAGTATATAACACTTATTTAATAAAGAAAGTATAACAATGTCACAGGTTTAAAATATACATAACTTATTTGACATCAGCAAATCCTGCAAGGTTGATTGTCTTAAGCCAAGCATTCTGGTATGGAACTATTCTTGTCACTGGAGATATATAAAGAATCAACACATTCTTCAAATGACTGAAAGTTTAAATATGTATACTATGTTTTCTTGGTTTCATATATTGGATGAAAGGGAAGCATTTTTCTAAATGTTTAAATTTCAGGTTGTTTAGTCAAGATCAGATTTTCTACGTAGGTTTACTATGCAAAAAGAAGGGTACAACATGTTATCCAATGTAAAATCCAAAGCCACTGTCTAAATTGATTATGTTAGAATAAACACTCCTATGTTTTAATACTTCTCTTTCTTTGAAGTTTGAACCCACAAAGGACCTATTCCCATGATTTAAATACCCAGTCATAAAAGGTTTTAATTTGCTTTACAAAGATGAAGAGTCAGCATTTTGCCTCTGAGCAATTAGGATAAAGTTACGTCACTGGTGGTAGATCAACAAAGATGGAATCTTGATGGCGTATTTATTGAATCACTACTACATTATAGGTTTTCAGAAAAGTAGCCATACAGGTCTCTATGCAATTGGGACTGTCTGTTCTGAGAGGGCAAGATTAAGGGGCTGGTAAGAAAAGTATGCATGGAAAGAATAACTGTGTTTTAGTTTTTAAAAAGAAATAAAAAAGTAAAAAAATGGGTTACTTGTGTCCATGTATATTTAGCATAGGCTCAATTAGTATTATACTCCTATTTCCTGCACTTGGAGTCAGGAGTCAGTATCACCACTAGAAATGTTGGGACCTGCAGCAAATCCGTGGCGCTCTGCTTTCTATGTGAAGTCATCCGTGACATCACATATATGGAAAGCACCACAGATCTGCATTAACAGTTCGCTGAAGCACAGGAAAGTTGTTCGCTGCTAATTGGCCTGCTAATCTCAGCAGCAAGTATCAGCGGTACCTAAAGCATCAGTGGGCCCCATCTGTCTCCGGGTCCGGGACAATAGTCCCACCTGATGACGGCCCTGCTTGGAATATATCAACTGAATCATAACTTAGTTGGCCAAAATGACAATGGACCAGATTCAGAGATGGCAAATAAGAAAGGAAACTTACTCCTGGGCAAAACCATGTTAATTCCAGGGAAAGTTAAGTTAATTGTATTCTTTAACGTTATATCTTTGAATTGCTTATTGCACACAGATACTGATCAGCTTTACTTTTACACTGTTATTTAGACTTTAGCTGGGAAACATCACCTCTCATCTATAATACTGTTTGCAAAAAATGAAATATGACTCCCCTGCAATCACCATGGTTTAGCCCAGGAGTAACTTTCCTCTCTTATATTCAATCTTTGAATCAAGGCCAATGGTCCAGATCCTGACCCCCGCATGCTTTTCGTGTGTGCAGGGGTCTGTAGTTATGCTCACATAGCGTGTCCAGATTTCTACCTTAACTTTTACGACTAGGTAAGCAGCCCCCAACCCCTCATATAGATGGCGGGGATACGGCCATGGTAACTGAAGGGTCAGCTCCTTCAGCGTAAGTATGTTAAGTATCGTTACGTACGTCAGTACTTACGCTGTTGGAACATCTGGAGCATGAATGCGCAGATGTTCTGAGACAGGGGACTTACGCAAATGACTTGAGTAAGTTCCCTGTCGGACTTAGTTCTGAATCCTGCCCAATGTCTGTAACAGTATATTTTTCTGATGAGAGAGGTTTACTAAATATGTGCTACATGCACTCATATACATCGTATTGTGCTACATGCACTCATATACATCGTATTGTGCTACATGCACTCATATACATCGTATTGTGCTACATGCACTCATATACATTGTATTGTGCTATATGCACTCATATAGATCGTATTGTGCTAACATGCACTCATATACATCGTATTGTGCTACATGCACTCATATACATCGTATTGTGCTACATGCACTCATATACATCGTATTGTGCTACATGCACTCATATACATCGTATTGTGCTAACATGCACTCATATACATTGTATTGTGCTATATGCACTCATATACATCGTATTGTGCTACATGCACTCATATACATCGTATTGTGCTAACATGCACTCATACATCGTATTGTGCTAACATGCACTCATATACATTGTATTGTGCTACATGCACTCATATACATCGTATTGTGCTAACATGCACAATTTTAGGAAATAAATGTTATGCAGAAATACTATCGTAACTCCAGCGTAGCACGATTCATACGGAACTCTGTTCCGTAGGAGCCCATTTGAAAGCAAATGGGCTGTGCTTTCCCTCTACCCGCTAAAGTGGGCAGGGGTAAGAATGGTAATTGTACAGTGTGAGAGGGGACTCCCACACTTGTGCGGATCAGATCATGTATTTAAGGCAGGCTTATAAAGCCTGCACGAGCGAGGGGAGTGACAGGAGGCACGCACTCCCCTCTCTCTGTCGAATGGACAGACCCTCGCACGTATGGAAAGCATGCGGGGGTCTGGATCCGGTTGTCAGGGCTTACCCTAATAAATTTTTCAAGAGATATCTTTCAGATTGTGAATCTATAGGTGCCAGCAGACTACAGGCCATATTAAATTGCATTGTCAATGGCCATGGGCAGGGCAAAAATAAAATCATGCCCATAAGTAATCTCAGCATTTAGAGCCATGGTTCATTATTTAATACAGAATTCCCAATGTAATTATAAGCACTATCACTAGCAGTGTTCAGCCTCCATCTCCTTGTACATAGCTATAAAATATAATGATATATAATAATATATAATAGTATATTGATACCCATTGTGGGTCACAGCGTGCAGCCACCTTGACACTGACAGCTCTATTGAGGTTTCTGGCTCCGCCCGAGTGAGGCGGGAGTGTCCCTGATGTCACAGCCCGTCCTCCCCGCCCGTCAGACGGAAGAAACTTTCTGCGTGCTCGGGATGTTGTGTACCTGGGCTTTGCGCTGTGTTACCGGTGAGATTGTCTGACCGGTTAGAGGAAGCGGACGAGTGAGGTGGCTCCAGGACGCCCGGAACCCGCCGTATTCCCGTCGTCGTGCAGACCAGCGATCTCAGGTGCGGACATGTGGGACCCTCGGGAGTTCGAGCAGCACTGGCGGGCGGAGTTCCCTGGGGAGGAGGCTCCGCTGATGGACCTGAGCTCAGCGGAGAACATGAGACAGGAGCTGGAGCGCTGCAAGAGCAACCTGAAGCGGCTGCAACAAGTTCTGGCTGAGGAGAAATTCAAGGTCCTGTATCTGGAGAACGTCCTGCAGCGGGAGCGCAAACCATTGCCCCGGCAGCGCAGCAAGGTGCCCCCGCCGCCACCTCCTAAGCGGGTGTCCGTCAAAGAGCTTCCTCTGCCGCCCTCAGTCCTTGCTATGCCACCTGGACCTGCCCCAGTCCCTACTATGCCACCTGTGCCGCCCCCAGCCATTGCTGGGCAACCTGTGCTGCCTCCATTCATCTCTGAGCCACCCTCAGTCGTTGCTGTGCCACCCCCATTAATTTCTGTGCCACACCCATTCATTGCTGTGCAACCCCCATTCATTGCTGTGCCACCTGAGCCAGACCGGGACATTGAAGACGAGCATGGGCACACTGAGAGTTTTGTGCTGGACAACCTTATCACCAACCTGGACGAGCACACACCTGGGCATTCAGAGGATGAGGGCATGGTGCCCGGGAGAGACCAGTTACAGGTTCCTGGACACAGCTCCCCAGACAGGAGCAGCAATGGCTACTTAAGCTCTGACCGAGAGGATAACGATTCTATAGGTAGGTGGCAGCCACTATTGCTCTCATTATTAGCTTTACTGTGCTGGCATTAGGTGCCAACAGAAGGGGAGGGAGTCAACACCAGACCTTGCACTCAGGGGCGTATCTACCCCCTTGGCCTTACTTTGCCATGGTTGCTGGACCCATATATATACCCCTGCTTTTCACATATACAGAAAGCTCACAAATACCTGGTAGCCCAATAAACTAGCCCAAATCATAGATGTCACCTGATATGGGATCAGTCAAAGGGGGCAAATGCTTAAATCCCAGGCCAGCCAATTCCCATGTTAATATTCAATATGTCCAAGTCAGGAAAGGAATGGTGGCTTTGTCATTTCACAATAATATTGTGAAATACTCTTTATCTTTTGGAATTTTTAGGTTTGTCTTACTAATACATTGTTTATGAGGAAATGATATGTATTGGTAATCTTGGCCTTCATGTGTTACAGGTATATGTTTTTAAATCTGACCATGTGACATTGGTATGACAACTTTTGATATGCACATTAGTTGTCTTTTAAATTGGGTTTTGTGTGAACTTGAATAGCAATATACAATATTCTTGTGTACATCTGCAATACAAGAAGATGTTTAAGCACTTGTTTGTCTGTGCTTGTCTATACAATATGCCCATTGTAACATATACTGTTTGCTTTAGCTCTCCTTTCTTGTGGTTGTATTATTTTTGAAGTGTATTATGCCCACTTTCACCCCGTCATCTGTAGACCATGTAACCGTGACAGATTTCAGCAAAATATGCAGATGTTTCCATCAGTAGAGTCTTGCACATTGCAGTCTTATTCCAATGCCACACTGTGTTTTTTTTTTTTGGGATGAATGCAATTTAGTATGAATCATGGACTCCCTTTTACCATGGCGAAAGTAGAGTATTTTATTTTCTTTGTAACCTTAAGTATAAATGTAAGGTTTTATTTAACTGAGACATTAAAACTGTATGTTATTAGTAAAGAATTTAGGGATTCAGAATTGTGAATGTCACCTGTCTTCCGCAATGTGTCTCCAGGTGTATAGAACTTGGTTCCGTATGTGTGGAGAGCCGTCCAACCCTCCACCCGCCTAAACTTCATAAGGTGGGCCGGGGGTTGATGACATGTAAATTGTATAGTGTGGGCAGAGTTCAGTGTGGATCAGTGGTCATCTGGACTGCTGATCCGTACGGGACACTTAAGGTATCCTTATGAATTTATAAGTCCAGCAAGAGTCGCACAAGAGAGAGGAGTGACAAGAGTTCATTCCCTGCTGAGTGGACTGCCAGACCTGCGTGCATATGGAAAACACACAGACGTCTGAATCTGGCTATTAACGTGTGCAAACATAAGGAAGGGTGTGTTAAACGCTCACAGAGGTTAATTGTTATTGGTAAACATTTATATAAAAGCATATAATTTCTGTAAAAGATTGTGGTACCTTGGTCACAGTGACAGTGACAGGTGTCTGTCCTGGCACATTAATTACTAGAGTCGTGGTTATCTATTTTATGGCATGCAATAAATGAGCACTATTTTACTTTTGTATAGATGGAAATGAGCTTCTGTAATAAGCATCACATGCTGAATTCTGATGCATGGATGTGAAGAAAGAATACTAGAATATTTATTACAAGAAATAAAATATACTGATAACGTACAAAGTGTGGGGTTTCTCTAACATAGTAGGTATTTGATTTAAAGACAAGCTACATTTTACATCCAGGTTTTATTTTTTGTAGCTGCATAATTAAATGCACCTGTTGTCAAAATATTTCTGTTTCTGTATACTTGATGGTTCTAAGGAGATTGTACAGCATTTAATCGGCTCAATAAAATATTTCAGTACTTTTATGTTGTACAATTCGATTTGAGTAAAACATTTTTGTTCCACGGTAAGGTGATACTGTAAGGGTCCGGAACACAGCCACAGGGCCCCGCCCCCTATGTGTTGTCATTGGTGACTGACGTCACATAAGGCAGGGCGCACCCCCTATGTGTTGTCATTGGTGACGTCAATTAAGGTAGAGCCCGCCCCCTATGTGTTGTCATTGGTGACGTCACATAAGGCAGGGCGCCGTAGACCTACTTTAACAGTGGGCCGGTGCGGATGGAAGTTCTTCCTTGCTATGCGGTAGACCCCCATCAATAGTCCAGGTTTCCCCTCCTGATGGCGAACCTGGATACTGTAATAAACGACATTAAAATATTTATAAAAATAAACCTGTACAGAAATAAGTACTTTCCTAGTGACAATCCTTATACACAGACGTTTGGTGGAGCTTGTGCCATTGGATATTTGAATAGTTTTATCCAGACCCTTTATCTGTTCATCTAAATGTATTACAGAATACTTCAATGCCACAACCTTGCACATATTAATCCGTCTTATTCTTTAGATATGTCTCCTAGTATAGTAAGGTGCTCCAAAGGAAAGAGGAGGAATTAGACTAACACAGTCTTAACCTGACGTTTGT
>WWET01000658.1:515783-530534 GCA_011038615.1 Limnodynastes dumerilii | reverse complement strand
GCATCGAGTGAGAGCAGAAGGAGTTCTGTAGAGGAGTGATTGGCCCAATCTATTATGTTTAATACTCTACGGGTGTTGTCCGGCCCTTGACGCCCCAAAATAAAGCCCACCTGATCCGGGTGTACAAGGGCAGGGAGCAAAGGGGCTAGCCTATTGGCAATCAGCTTTGCATATATTTTAACATCAGTGTTTAAAAGAGCGATAGGTCTGTAGTTTTGGACATCCGTAGGAGATTTACCTGGTTTAGGGATCGTTACAATTTGGGCTTCTAGCATTTCTGCTGGGAAGGTGCCCATCTCGGAGGCAGCATTATACAGGGTAGTAAGAATGGGAGACAATTTGGTGGAAAAGGTGGAATAAAAATTATTAATGAAGCCGTCTGGGCCTGGAGCTTTGTTGCTAGGAAGGGATTTAATAGCCAGAGTAACCTCCGCTTGAGTCCAGGGGTTATTAAGGGCTTCTAGGGTAGTTTGTGTTAGCGAGGGCAGGGAGAGGGAGTCCAGAAAATCAGCAATCAGGTCTGGAGTAGGCTGTGGGATAGACGCATCTCTCCGCAAATTGTACAGGTCAGAGTAGTACGCTGCAAAGGTATTAGCGATGTCGCATGGGTTGAGAACCTTCCGGCCAGCGTTATCAGTCAAAGATTTGATTCGATTGCGTGCCGTTTGGCCCCGTAATTTACGGGCCAACAATCTGCCTGCTTTGTTGCCAGCAACATAGTATTTCTGCTGCAGTGTAATCATGGCGTTATGTGTCTGTTTCTGCAGATGCTTATTGAGGTCTGCTCTAGCTTTAATTAATTGAGTTTTAGTACCTGCCGAGGGGTGAGATTGATTTAACAATTCGAGACGGGAGATTTGTGTTTCAAGCTCCAGGGACGTTTGAACATATCTCTTACGCAGCCTGGCACCTATCTGAATAAACGCTCCTCGGACAACGGCTTTAAGAGTACACCAGAAGTTAAAAATAGATGTGTCTTCCACTTTATTAGTTTGGAGATATAAATCAAGGGCTTGTTCAATCTCCATCTTAGCCTCAAGAGAGGCTATAAGGTGGGGCTGAAGGCGCCATGGCCTAGGTATGAATCTGGTGGAATTAGTATCCCATGTCCAGACCACAGGAGCGTGGTCCGACCATGTGATCGGTAGAATAGCCGTGGCTTTGGAATGTTGCAGGGTCCATTTATCTAAAAGGATTAGATCAATTCTGGAATAGCTGTTGTGGGGGTGAGAAAAAAAGGTATATTCTCTAGCGGTTGGATGATACACCCGCCACACATCGTATAGGTCATATTCTGCCATGACTTTCCCAAAGGCTAGGGAAGGGCCGCTATCGGGGGGGTGCAATGTGTCGACTGAGTGTGAGGTCCTATCAATCTTAGGGTTAGGGGCTAAATTCAGGTCCCCCATGACAATGAGGCACCCCTTACGAATTTTGGACACTTCAGTGCAAAGTTTACGGAAGAAAGGAACCTGGCGAGTGTTTGGAGCATAGGCGGAGACTAGGGTGACCGGATTATTCTCCAGGACGCCTACAAGAATCAGGAACCTACCATTTTTATCTTCTAGTTTAGAATTAAGCTTAAATTCCAGTTTATTATGAATTAAAATGGCTACACCATGTTTTTTAAAGGGGCCGTTAGCAGTGTAACAAGTGGAGTAGCGGTGATCACCCAATTTTGGAGGGGCCTGGGCAGGAAAGTGCGTTTCCTGTATTGCAACAATACCAGCCTTATAGCGATGGAAAGAGGTCAGAGCTAAGCGTCTCTTATTAGGGGAATTAAGGCCTTTGGCATTAATGGTGAGAAACTTAACCATGATTGGATAGAGGATTGGAGTGGTGCAATATCAGTCTGGTCGGGAAAGTGCCCAGCCTCCCAAACCAAACAATAGCTAACACACAACGGCTACGCAAAGCACAAGGCATCTTTGGGAAAAGGGTTACTTTGTTCCCTGTAGTTAGTGATGTTCCACGAGTATGGGTGGGAAACAGGTAGGACTTGAAGGAGGAGGGGAAGGAAGGGAGTAAAACCAAATGCGCCCAGTGTATCGGGCCAAAGTAGTCGTCACCTGGGGAGGGGTGCGACGACATAGGTAAAGTGAGGGGGGTGGCCTGGAGGGTCCACCCCAGACCTTAAAAAGACAAGAACAACCTATAATCAAAACATGTAACCTGATAACAAATAGAACCATATTACTACAGTGTAAGGTATCAAATAGGATATAAGGATACGAAATAAAAGCCATAACAAAATATGATGAGGTAAACTAACCGAAAACTAAACCAGTCAATACCTTGAGGTCTATAAAGTGGAGTGTCCCGGCCTTCGGAAGGCGCTATATGACCACAATCAGTAGGGAGAACAAGAACACCAAACATAGGTCTCAGTAAGTATTACATGGGAACCTAGGCAGGGACTAAATATAAACAGTTCAATACAATAAGAAAAAAGTAAAGTGACCAGCGATCTCACAAGTCAGGCCGACGGTCATCATCCATGCGCTTGGGACCAGTCCGCCGGTAAGCGCTGGTTGCGTCGAGGAGTGATGTCTTGGACAGGAATCTGCCACTCTCCCAGCAGCTTGATGCCAGCGTCGGGCGATGTCACCGTGTGAGTTTGGCGATCACGTTGAATAAGTAGTTTCACCGGAAAGCCCCAGCGATAAGGAATCGAGTGGTCCCTGAGGGCTGCTGTGATGGAACCACAGGCTCGTCGCCTATTCACCGTGGCCATCGAGAGGTCCTGGCAAAGCTGCAGGCCGCTGAGGATCTCTGCATTTTCTGGTTGCCGGGCTACCCGTAATATGCGTTCTTTGGCTGGGAAGAAATGTACACGTAGTAGGGTATCTTTCGGAGCAGCAGAGGGGGCTGACCGCGGCTTGGGGAGTCGATGTATCAATCAAATCATCAGATCCCTGTCTTCAATGCCCGGGACGAGCTTGCGGAATAGCGCTTGAGCATAAAGTTCCAACTCAGGATTACTGACGGAATCTGGTATCCCTCTGATTTTAATATTATTGCGGCGCGACCGAAAGATCCGACGGTATCTTTCGGAGCAGCAGAGGGGGCTGACCGCGGCTTGGGGAGTCGATGTATGCGATCAATAATCAGATCCCTGTCTTCAATGCCCGGGACGAGCTTGCGGAATAGCGCTTGAGCATAAAGTTCCAACTCAGGATTACTGACGGAATCTGGTATCCCTCTGATTTTAATATTATTGCGGCGCGACCGATCCTCAAGATCCGCCATCTTGTCCCAAATCTGCGACACTTCTGCCTGGATACTCTCTTGAGCTGATATCAAGGAATTATGAGAAGTCACGACTTCCTCCATTTTAGTCTCCAGGTGGTCAGTGCGTGATCCCAGCTCCGAGATGTCACGATGCAGCTCAGAAAGGGAAGCCTTGAAGTCTGCAAAGAAATCTTCCCGAAGGGTGGTGAATAACTGATGTAAGGTACGTATAGTAACTGGTGCGTCAGAGGTGGGACTGAAATCCGCATTGGGGTCCATTGTGGAAGCTGAGGAGGAGCTTTGGGTAGCGGGAGGGGAGGAAGAAGCCGGACTCCCCTGCGATTGTAGGGAGGTGTCGGTTTTGGCTTTTTGCGGCTGAAATTTCAGCGGGGGAGCCAGGGTGGCGAGTCTCTGCTTCTTTGGAGGCATGTTGAATTCAGCCCGTCGGATCCCAGAAATTATGTAGAGCTATATCGTTGGAGGCTACCAGTGCAGCTAACTGACGAGTAGAAGGTAAGTAGAGAGCAGGTTACAGTCCTGTAGAAGTGGTCTGGGGTGGAGAAGTGGTATGTTCACATTCTGAAGGGGGTAGATACAGCAATTGGTAACTGTCCCAGTTTTAGGACTTCAAGGGTGCAAGAGAGAAAAGTCCAACAATGTGTCCTGACAAAAGGCGGCCTGGGTGGCAACAGGGGGTAGATGATAGATGATAAGAGACTCCGTAGGAGGTGCTGTAGAGCACTGCTATGTATAGAGAGGTCAAGGCAGTGGGAGACTGAAAGGGAGTATGGCCCCTAGGGCTGGGAAATATACCAGCAGGTTCAGAGTTGAGTGTAGGCAGGTCAACAATAAAATGGAGATAGTGCACCCAGGGGCAGGGAATCTCCTCTGGGCTGCTGCTTTGGCAACCTCACAGGCTGTGGAGACTTTGGGCCTTGAAATAATAGATCCAGGAGGGGGGAGGAGGTAGAGGGCACTCAGTCCAGAAACAAGCTGCCCCAGAATATAGAGCTGAGGCTGTGCGGGACAAGGCCCCTGCAAACGCTCCCTTCAAACAGCGATGGTGTTCCCCCACCACCGCTAGTTCCCCTAGGCAGGCAGTACACGGAGCCACCACTGGCTCACACCAGTCTTCAGGGCTTCCCCACAGCCCGGAGCAGGCGGGCAACGTCACCCGCGGTGATCACGCGACGGCGCGACAAGGAGCACCGGCCGCCGCAGCAGACTATTATAACTCTGCCCAGGGTACGGTCGATGGCTGCAGGGAGCAGAGAGGGAGTCGGGAGCTGCAGTTTGGTGAGGCTCAGCGCGCAGGTAAGCGTCCCGCACTTACACGCGGTCTACCAGGCCGCAGTTAGGCCGCAGTCTTTCAGGTGTCTCTGCAGGGAGTCCCCAGGAACAAGACCGGATGCCTCGTGCCCAGGCGATGCCCAGATGTCCCTGGCAGGTCCGGTGCCCAGACAGAGTGGGAAATTGTGACTCCCAGTGCCAAGTTAGTCCGGAGTCAGAGGGAGCTAAGCCACCATGCGACTTCTCTCATGCGACTTCAGGCCACGCCCCAGGAAAGTGCTTTTTAAGCAATAGTATGCTCCAAGATTATTATCACAATGTTAACGAATAAAAGCCAATTATAAAGTGCATGGGAGCTTTAACAAACTAAACAGTCAGTTAAAATATGATTGGTTGCTATGGGCAACATCTCCACTTTTCCAAAGCCGCAGCTTAGTAAATCTGGCCCCTAGTGCAAGCTTTTTTATGCTTTAAATGGGAGGGAGGGATTTTTTTTTTTTTACCTTGTATGCTTCCATATCGCATGAGGGTTTAACATCCACGTCTGGTACACTAAGCTTCTCTGTGTGCATCTACGTGTTAATACTCTGCAGTGTTATTAACGTTTATAATAGATACACAATAATGCAAATGACTGAATAAAGAAAACACAGTTGGTATTGTCCACTTACTGGAGCAGAACAGTGCCCCTACTGGACAAGGATTGTTTCAGCATCCCAAGGCATATTTTTCTTTCTTTTTTTTTTATATTACAGTAAATAAAAATTCTATACAAAGCATACATGGCTGTAGAATAAATCATGTTTTATAATGATGTCCCTTTAATTGGTCAAAGGCTAACCACATTTCTTATTTTTAAATCATTTCTATTTATTTAATTTAAATAAAAATCCTATTTCTTCCATAGCCTGCTGTCCTCAGGAAATATTCTCCTAGCAAGATCGACTTGTTGTCTGACACCATAGCGGCTCTGCTGCAGACACAGTAGATTGTATTTCATTACAGCAAACAAATTGCTGGCGTGGACAGTGGCAAATTAGTTAACACTCTTGCGGTTTCCGACAGCGCTGAAGGCTTTACTGAACTCCCCAGCAGCAGGTTTGCTCTCTCTCATTCATGAGTTATACTGACTGCCATCTCTGCAAGCAGGTGGTCTCACTCAGATAAGCCTTTTGCTTTGTACTGCTGCCATGGAGACCCTCTCACATTTACTATCATCCTATCAGAGGTCTTCCCAGGGAGGGCAGTTAGGTCTCTGGATAGGGTAGTATACATATTACTGCGGACCTGCTGAGCAGCAGCATTGTAATGTGCATTGAGGTGAGGAGGGAGCTGGAGAGAGGGTCTGTGTGAGGCTGTGGTCCTCAGCAGGTGCCTGGAGGAAGCACAGGCTCTGTGTCGAGGGCACAGCAAATTACCATCGGCATCCGAGGGGAAAACCATCCGCCCATCTGTCGGGTTCAGGACAGAGCTTCCCTATAACCCCCACCCCTTCTGTCTTTGTACCTAAGGCAGCCCCCTCCCCTTCATCCGCTTTCTCTCCTCAGTGTAAACACACACAGAGAACTTCAGGGACACAAAGCAGCAGCTGTCTCCCTCACTGAAGCTAAAAGCTCCCTTTATGTATGAATTTGGATCTTTTAGCTTCCTTGGTACTTGGATCTTCTGTGCTGTGCTGTGCTGCTTGATGCCTCCCTCCCCTCCCCTACCTTCTCTCTCCTGTGTTCTTTCATTTACTGTGCTCCTTCCCTCTGCAAAGCTTTGGCCTGTCCCCTGCAGTGTCTTTCCTCTGCGCTGTCTATTGCTTCCTCTCTGAGAGATGAAATGCTTACTTTCTCAGGCAGCTGCCGCTGTGGCCTGACTACCGTCCCCAGGGTCGCTAGTCTCTGCTGAGATGCAGGTTGGGATTTGAAGGACCTTGCGAGTCAGACACCATGGAGCCGGTGAGCCACCAAGGGATGCCACGTCTCTCCTGGATAGATACATTGTACAGCAGTAAGTGTCCTATCTATCTATCTATCTATCTATCTATCTATCTATCTATCTATCTATCTATCTATCTATCTATCTATCTATCTATCTATCCTAATTCTTGCTCTCTTTGTGCACATTGTGTGTTTACTGTATGTGGTAATGGACATAAATCACATTTATTCAGTGTATCCATCTGTTACTCTTTTATTAAAATTAAACTGATTGAGCAAAAAGGCAGAAATCACTTTTTGGTTGTGCTGCATTCTCTGCGTAACCGGTGCCCTGTTCCTCTGTGTATACTACATATATTGCCATGTGAAAGGGATTTGTGGGGCTCAGACTACTCACACCTGTGGGCAGTCTGCATCCAGACAAATGGCAAGTGCCAGATACCTATAGCTAAGGCACACCTGCATTTATCAATGTCCTTGATCATTATAGCAGTAAGAGCTAAATATTAATGTATTGCATTTAAATAACTTGATCTTTGTGATATCCAATTCCCTGTTGTCTGTGAGTGCAAACACACGTTTGTTAGTGATCTTCTTATGGTCTGGTGATGGACACAGGCTTTATTTAGCTTGGCGTACATTGATGATTTAATGTCTGCTTCAACCTTTTGTTATGTTTGTCGTTTTCTTTTGTTGTACTGTACGGCTGCTGCTTTGGCTGTGCTCATTTTCCTGCATAAATCGCTCGGAGCGCTTGCCTTACTTCCCCTTGTGTGATCCTGTCCACATCTGGTATTCTGTGCTCATTTTCTCCCAGCTGGGGCTGGCATTGCTGCTCAAATTAGTCTGCTGTAGGATTGATCAGCTGTCTGCTCTGTCTAGATGTGTGTCAGGTCCTGACTCTTTGATTTTTCTTTCTTTGAAACATTTATTTTTCCTGTCTTTTTCCTTGATGTACGTGCATTAGGAATAGCAGGTTAATAACTATATTCATTGTCCTTATTTGTATTTATATGATGTGGGTCTTTACATTTCTCAAACATTAATATAAATGAAAAATAATAAGTAAAAAAATTCTGATAAAATGTTATGTTTTTACGAATTACAAAATACAAAACCGGCTGTGAAATATGTGAAATCCTAGCCCCTCGCTCTGAATTTCAGACAGTTGGTTACATGCCTCTGATTTATACAGCTCATTCTTGCACAGTTGATTATGCAGAGAGGTGAAAAGTCGATGGCTTCATTTTTTTTGATTGGACGAATGTTTGAGTTGCCATATTGTTTACTAGCATCTTGTCAACTCATGAATTGCGATATATATTCCTCTGCAAGGGCAGCGACTTTAATGTTTTAAATGAACTTGCCATATGATATTAAACGTTCATTTCCTAAAACAAAAATGTTTTCTTCTATGAATAAGGGAAGAATATAATGTGTTTTTTGGTGGAAAATAATCATTATTTTTGTGTGTGGTTGGCTGCAAAGAGAGTGAAATGCTGTACTGACTGCTGTCTGCTGAGGGAGCAGTCATGTGGAACATCTTTGCTTCTATGCAGTATCTGAAAGCTGTAAAATTGCCATATTGCAAATTCCAATAAACACCAAACCACCTGGAAAATGAGCACAGCGGCCTCTACCTTGTTTATAGCTGTGTATTCCAGTCATGTATTTCATGGGTTTAGCCTGGCTCAGGGAAAAAGTATTCTTGTGCTTGAAGCGTAATCATGCGATTCAGAACATAATCTTGTTGGAGAGAAAACCTAGAAGTGCAAACTAAATAGAATGAAGAGTTTTCTTTACATTTTCATTACACCATTTAGATGAAATACCCCACAACTGAAAAAGGACTATACACATTATGAAGTGATATATTATTCTCATTGGGCAGTTTATTAGCATTTTCTCTTGTTCATGCTACCCATTTAGTCATGGGTGGTATTTAATTGCCCATGGAGGAACCATGTGCATTCTGTACAAGTGGTAAGTGGGCAGTGCCTGCAGTGTTTCTGTATTCCAAGAGATGTCCACCTGGAATGTGCTTTGATTATAGTGTTTACAGAACCGTTTTTTCCCCATGAACTCCCATCTTTTGGCGTTACACTGACATATGGAATAGAGGTGCACGTAGCCTGGTTTAAATACACACACATACACACACACACACACACACACACACACACACACACACACACACACACACACACACACACACACACACATACACACACACACACACACACCCTTTTCATCCATAAAAGTGCATAGAGAAAAATATTTGTTCCCTCTTATCCACTTCTATCATTTGTATTCAAGCTGTGGAGGTGTAAGGAAAATGCAGGTACTCCATAGTAATTAGATTACACTTTGTTTCTTGTAGTTTAACACTGCACAGTACAGTACATAAGAACTGCGGCAGAAATGAATAATCAATAGGGGAAATGAACTCTCATTAGTAGAGCCTCTTGCGAGTGTAATCTGTTCTAATCAATTTTAAACACTGTACCTGCTTAATAAAATGCTTATACACTTAAATGTGAAACCTAGGGAACAACCTGATGATTATACCCCTCCCCATCCATTTTCCTTATACACTGTACATAGTTTACAAGCCAGTACTCTCACAGCAATACACTTGTATTATAATGGCCTGGATTAAATAAAACATTTTGCTTCCTATTATATATTGGTAGTGGGAGACTGTGTGAAGTTAATGGTATTGAAATATAGATACATTTATTTTCTCAAACTGTCTTTTTTTTATTTTATTTATTGTTGATCTTAGACTAGAATGAATGTAGATGTGAGTTCTAACGCATGTTGCGTGCATTGCAGGCTGATGCATAGTCTGATAGGCACTAATATATTAATATATACTCTCACAGTATTTATTTAGCCATTTTGTGTATAAAATTTGCAGGTAATAAATGTACTTGGCTTGTCACACTCTTAGCATTTTAGATTTGGAATTCAGATAAAATATGGTCCTGGCCATGTATGTGAGATGTTTTGGTACATGTATTGTAATAGAACACAGTAGAATGACTTCTTGCACAGGTACACATGTAAAAATGCTGTCTATTGATTGCATGGCAGTGCTATTCCTCTATTGGACCAATTCATCTGTGGCTCACATGTTCTTACAGGCACTCTCCAGCTGAGGGCCCCAGCGAGTATTGACCTTCTTCTGTATTCAGCATATGGGCATGCACCCAAGAGAAGGGACCTCAACCATGTACAAGTCTAAGGGTTTTTAAACTGCAATTTGCAAATGATTTTAAAATATATAATATAAGTTCTTCTGACGTATTAGTGTTGTACTTTACCTGGCCTTTTTATGTGTCCTAAAGAAGGTGGCTGCACAAATTGTTCACTGATCCTGTTGATTGGTGGTCATGATATATAACTGCATCTTCTCTATAACTCTGTACACTGGGGAACAATGATAACAGATCATAATTCTCTGCTCACTGGAGCTTCTAACCTAGTGGAATGTGAAAATGATCTGCCCACCTGCTTATAGCCTCATTACCTTCTCATGCTCGTGACTTACCACCTTTCATCTCTGAATCTACTCTTGTCTTGAACACAACACAATTATATGATATCACACATGAAATTCACTGTTTTTTAATACATATGATCATTGTCTCACTGTGAGAATCGCTGGTAAACAACAAATACATTGTACTGTATGAAATCTAATTGCTAACACGACTGTGTAGGTGGGTAAGTCCCAGGTGGTTAATTTTATTCTCTAGTGCTACTTGTCAAGTACCTGACAAATGTAGTGCTGGAATCTATTAATAGTGACCCCTCTGGTGATGATCTGTGGGCTTGTGTCTTCTATTCTTGTACCTAGTTGTGGCACATGGAAGGCTAAAGTTGCAGGCATCACTGAGGAATGCAACCAACCAGGGTCAGGAAAGTCCCATTAGCTTTAATGATAATTGCCCTCCTGAGATGATTATCGTTTTGACAGCACAGTGGAGAACTTGGAGGCTGTTCTCTGCTTGCTGAATCCTTGTATGAGCGATCAGGTGAAGAAAACAAATGGTTTCTCTGGCACGGAGGCCTTCTGAAATGTAAAAAAAAAAGCACATTACACACTAGACAGCTGTTTGTTTTGTAGTTTCCATCTCTCTATGATAAATTGACCCCTCAGTTTTAGCAGTGATAAATTGACTGAGCCATGCACAATGTGCTGATGACCTCTGTCTATTCCATCTTGGTCTTCATAGCAGAGTCCCCACGTTAAAGGCTATGGCTGTGTTTCACTGAGAATTCAATGGTTTTATTTGTTTAGTATAAAATGGTGGGGAATGCAGGTTTCAGATAACCGTTTGATCTCTTTTAGTTGTACTCATGGATTGTCTGTTGTTTTTTGCCTAGATTTAATCCTGTAATACTGGGGTCCTCAACCAGTGGTATGTGAACCACTGTGTGGTGGTATACTGGAAAACTAGGCTGGGAAATGTGGAGTTACAGCTTCCAGAAGAATTTATATGTTTACCAATACTAGATGGCAGGAGAGAGCATGTGTCAGAGACGATATACAAAAACTAAGGGGCTGATATGCTAATGCCATGTTCATAGCAAGGGTAGGAAGGTTTTAGGTATAGAAAGGAATTAAGGTGAAGGTAATGAGGATAGAGTGAACATAACATGGTCAGTGGTACAATCCGAGAGTGGGTGACTGGTTCAAAGCTAGAAAAAAAAGGTTAATAACCACTGCTGTAATAGACTAACCTGTATTTAAAAGTGTAAATTGTGAAAGAAGCATTGTGGAATTTGTTAATGGGCTGATATATATATGCGCCAGGTTTCTGTAATATGTGTTTTAGAACACCATGGAAAGTGTGTGGATCTTAGAAAATGTTTCCAGAGTAATTGTCGAGCTTCAGTGTGATCTGGTAAAGGGTCCCTGGGGTTGTGAATGGAGAGAGAGGGGCGGGCTCCCTTCATTTGCCTTATTCTGGGTCTTTAGACTGCTGGAAACTATGCTGTTTAATTAGGAGTTGCCCCTGTAAGGCGTGATTAAAAGGCTGATTCTGTTTCTTAAGGGTCTCACCTTATTGGGAACAGGTCAGCAGACTGCTGAGACAGACACTATCATTAGTAGGTCCTGTGCTATATGTAAGTGGGACATTTAGTCCTTTGTGCATGTGAGTTGGAGCTGAACAGACTAGGGATTATATTTGTTTTATTTATTTTATACTGCTTAATAAAAATAGCTGCTACTACTTTTACCAAGGCATGTGACTGGTGTGCTATTGATTGTCTACTGCATGAGCAGTATTGCCGTTTACCCCAGGAGACGACATCCCGAACCTGATCTTGTGTCAAATGGAAATATGTTACTATATAAGCATACACATTTGATGAGACTGAATGTTCAGAGATTTTACCAAAGGGACTCTTAATTCTAAATACATAAGCATTGGTGCATGGGATGGAGAGGTTTTTAAACTCTTTATTGGATTTTCACAATAATCATACATACACAGCCACACATGTAGCCATTATTTTCCGTCCAGTGGTGCAAGAGAATGATACAACCAATGGTGTAGAACAAACAATAGATAGCCCGATTGACCGCATACAGTCCCAATAGTCACCATTGGTTATAATATGATGAGGTCAAGTATTAAAACATTCCATGAAGAGCCCGACTGGCCCACCACAATGCCATTGTACAGCAAACATTCCACTGTTTGTCCTCTGTATCTCAGAAAAGCATTGTATAATCAATGTGGCAAATCCAAAACTATGAACTAAAATTTCTGGTAAAGCGCTTTACTGACTGTGGGCGGGATTCCCCCCCCCCCGGATAAAGATTTGTGTTGTAATAGATACATATGGAGAGTGTATCTCCAAATAATACACTCTCCATCAGACTGTGTACAGATTTAGAGAGTTCTGGCGGTCTTGCTACTCTCAGATGCTTGCTTCAGCTATTGTGTCATAGCTGCTAAGTATTGGGAATCTGTCTGATATTTGCAACATTTTTTTTTTTTTTTATTCTTTAGAAAAAGACATGGAAAAAAAAAATCTCCGCTCTGTATTATGATTGCTTCAATGGAGATTACTCTCTGCCAAGTGCATAATCCCTAAATACGAATTAATGCTGGAATATAGCTAATAGCTGATTATCCAATGCGTGTGACAGGGAATCCCCATGAGTAATGGTTTCCCTGGCATTGCTCTATATTTATGTGCATTTTCATCACTGGCCATTAGGCTCTTTCAGGGAAGAGTTAATAAGTTTGTGTTTGCATCGGGGCTCATTAAGTGCCTCTAATAATGCTTTCTGTAAGCAAGCACATCCTGTAACAAATCTACTGGAAATCTTGTTGCAGGACATATATTGAAAGATAAAATGAGCTAACAGGAAGAAAATGTATCTACATATCTACAGTAAAGTTATTATTTCATACTGTGGACTATGGCTATGTAAGGAATTCAGATAAGAATTGGGTAATTGTGTGACAGTAAAAGCTGCAGTTCCTGGTCTGTATAATGTAGGAATGCTGAGGCTATTAGTGCCCTGTTCCTTTCCTGGTGGTTGTAGAGATTCTTTTTAATGGTCTTCACCATAGAGTCTGCATCTTGTAGGTAAAATAAAAATGTGCTTGAATTTGATTCAGTATGTGAGGGTGTTTTTACGCTGGAGCACTGCAGATCTTCCATATAATAATGAGCTAAAACCATGGATGTAATAAATGCTGTAGAGCAGGGGTTTTCAACCCTGTCCTCGAGTACCACTAACGGTCCATGTTTTTTAAATCTCCTTGCTGGAGGTGAGCTCATAACTGACAGTTACATTTTGAAAGCTCCACAGGTTTTGCAGGGAGACCTACAAAACATGGACCGTTACTGGTACTTGAGGACGGGGTTGAGAACCCCTGCTGTAGATTGAATGTGCAGTAAGAGAGTTATCTGGAATTTGATAACCACTTTCATATATACCAGTCTGTTTATTGTCATGTGTGGGAATCTAACCCTAGTTCACTGTGCATGTTATGTATGTCTGACAACCTTTTATTGCATGTCGTTGAATGACAGACTGAAGGGTCACTCTTCAGAGCTGTAGATTGTATTGATTAGTGCAGGTGTGCTATATAGAGCTGGGAAGGCTAACTGCAGGTTATTGAGGAATTGATGAATCTCTCAACATTCTCTTTGTTGGATTGTCTGCAAGATTTGCTAATTTTACTAACCTCAAAATGTCTCTCTCAAGATCTCCACAAAGTCATCTACTAAGAAAACAGTGTATGATTCAAGAATAGACAGACACGCACTTATACCAACACACAATGGATTTGCTGTGGTCTGAGTGAGTCAATTCTCTCTGGAATCTACCTATTCACTGTAGTTGGATCTGAAACAGATGGGATGACATTTACTAGGCCATGTGTAACTGACCCACAACACAGCTGGGGCTTGTGTAAGATGGCCTCTTAGTCAATATATATAATGCATAGGGACGGATGCTTGTATATCCCAGTTTTGTTTGTGGGACCGGTTCTGTCTCTGTATTCAATGTCACCTTGTCACAGTGGAGCCTAAAATGTCAGCAACTGCAACTTTCAACAGATTTCCCTAATCTAAATGACAAAGGCACTTTCCCAAAACTTCACCAAATTGTATAAAACTTGTTATATTCAGGATTTATCTCTTCCAGCAGCATACTGCTGCTTTTCTGAAGTTCAGGCTGTTGTGTAATTATTATCATTATTAGATGTTACTCTTTATTTTAGCCACCAATTTTGCCAAAAGTTGATGTAAACTAAAAACTAATAGTGTGGATTTCAGTTGTTTTGTAATGTTCTGTCTTGGGGCACAACCAGCCTCTTCTGTTAAGCTGGGTACACACAAGGTTTTACTCACGATGCAACATTTTTGTAAAAACAGTAAAATTGTGGCTAGATTCTAGTCCTGTCCTGCATAAAGATGTCTCTGTACACACAGCTCTCTATTATCCAGGGGATAGTTTAGAAATGGAAACCTTTGTTACAAGGATATGCCCGGTTACAGGACTTCTCCAGGGCTGCTCCCACTCTCTGGAATAACCTTCCTTACCCACTAAGACTATCATCTACTCTCCAAACTTTCAATCGCTCCCTTAATACTCACCTCTTCAGACAAGCGTACCAAATTCCTCAACCTACTTAACACTTGTATACACTATATTATATGGCCCTCATTTCATGATTAAACCAAATTTGTTCACTTTCGTTCTATACTAAAATTTTCCTCAATTCTGCTACTGATACCCCGTTCAGATTACCAGCCCTGCAAATCC
>WWET01000658.1:463348-488348 GCA_011038615.1 Limnodynastes dumerilii | reverse complement strand
CATATGCTTGTCTCCAAGAAGTGCAGCCTTCCAGTAGCTCTGTAGATAAATAAAACTTCTATGTCTAGAAGCAGTAACTACAATAATTGTTTTCTAAATGAAAATACAGTTTAAAGCTTTACATAATCTCAAAATGATGAAGGAAGGAGAATGATTTTTTTTTTTTTTACCAATTAAAACTTATTTTTTCTTACGGACAGGTGAAATTGACTGTACTTTTAATGTGAGGTATATCCTATTTATGGTATCCTGAAATAAAAATGTACAACTAATAATATATGGTTTTGTGTTCAATACCATCTTTTTGTTGTCTAAACCAATTCTGTAGTGGCCAATCAAAGCCATTGACTCCTAGAATATTGGTTAACAACATGTCTGCCTCAACGCTGCATAAGTGAAACAAGCTCTGTCTCTAGTTGTGATGGAGTTGTGTAATGATATCACTAAACTGCTAGACCTAATAGGGCAGTTTCTGCAGTAGTGAAAGCCATGACCTTCATAAAATAAATATAAAAGCAATCAAACTCCACTCTTTGTTCAATGGTTGCTCAAAATGCTTCCTCAATGTAAAAATCATTGGCTCAAATATTGCTCTCTCTTTTCAAGATATTTATTATAATCTTTTAAAAGCAACATAAATTGTAGAATTAAAATAGTAGTAATATAGGGAACAAAAAGACAGTTTCATCCTAGAGTGGACTGTCTGTAATGACCTTTTATGTATTTTTCGCTATACGGTGCATCGTGAATTAATCTGCCCCACCCAACTTAAATAAATTTTTGCATGGTTCCTTCCCTGTTATCTGGCTAAGAAGTGGTATAACAACTACAGTATATTGCTGATGACTTTACCTAAGCTTACAGTGTTTACTAGGCAATCTGCCCTCCTTAAAGGCAAAGCTATTGATCGATGTACTTTCTTCCCTTTCTTTACATCTGTCTTCCGCTTTTACTGCTCATTAATTATGTAAATGAGTGCTGATCTGTTCTTTGTAGTGTAGGCGTAAAAGGGATTGTTACGTCACCAGAGGGTGGTAAAGTTCTTTAAAAATGTAAAGTTTACCAAACAGTGTGTTATTATATAAATACAGAGGGAAGATTCTCCCAAAAGTCAGACCAGGTTGTGTTTTTGTAAAGGAGCAATAAACTATAGTTTGTGTGTGTGAGTATAATATACACATAAAACTTTTGCATACAAATAATAAAGAAAAAACCCTGAATAAATTTAATCAGTGATATTCTGAATAAATTAGAGCTGATCAAGGTCATACAGGTGTGTTATGAAGAGTTTGTATATGTGATTAGTGTCTGTCTGTATAACAGATTTTGTATCCTTTATTCTTGTTAGTTACAGATACAGTTACAAGTTACACATTATAAATGAAGACTCTACTACCATTCTCTCCTCATATGTGGTCTATTTGCAGTGTTCCCAGGTCCTATTTTTGCACTGAATGACACTACCTTTGCTTTGTGTTGTGGATTTTGTGGATTTTTCATATATGTGGTGCAGGAGCTGCTACTTCCTATTCCAGAGTGACTAACAGATTTAGCTTGTTTGGTCAGCTGTTAATTCAGACCCCCCCAATATCCAAAACACTCCTGCAGACTGGCGCTCGTGACTTGTTACTCTTGGCAGGCATATCTGGGTACTTGGGAAGCTGTTGTGTTCCAGTCAGGATAGATAGAAGAAGGTAAGAGGTCAAGTGTTTGGTTATATAGGACCAACACGTCTCACCGGTACTGGGCTTCATCAGTGATAGTTATGCTTAGTTACTTATGAGCTATTTAAAGTATTTTGTATGTCATCTGGTACATCCAAAGGTGACTTAAAACTTTCAAAGTAAATAGATTGGTCGTAAGGTTTAATGATCTGACTATAGTGAAAAGACTATATTGGCTAATATGAAAATAATTGCACATAAGAATATTGTGATGTGTGGGCCCATAATAGCAGCTCACATATTTACTTTAACTTTTCTGCTGTAGACAAGAACTGCTCAAATCTGATTGGTTGCTATGGGTTACACCACATATTTCCTGTGCACCTGTTTTCCCCATAAATGTCCTTGTGTGTCTTCTGTAGATTCTGTCACTGTTCCAGGAATATGTCTGTGCATTCAGTTACTTGATCCTGTAATGGTGAAATCTAATGCTGGTCAGTGTTCATAACAGTTGCCTTTGTGATTTGTGGTGCTTTAATAGTCCTTAGCTGTGTGATGTTTCTGACACAGAGCCAACCGCAAACCATTGTGCCTGTGTTTCTTTAACTTGCTGAATTCTTTTTGTTTTAGTCCATTCTCTTATGCTTCACAAAACCCACTCTTCTCAACAGTAACCGATTACCACTTTGTAAAGTGTCTGCACATTTGCTAAAAATTCTGCATAGAAGGTTGCCATGGTGACCAGTTCCAGGGGCTTAAGGCCTGTGATGTGAGTGTAAATCTTAAACGTATAGAACACAAAACAAACTCTCTTGGGGGAATAAATAAACTCAAAACAATTGGAGGTAGAAAATAAAGCATTTGGTAGTGCACAGTAAAGGTACTCTTTTTCTATATTGTATATGTACAATAACTGGAGCTTTAAAATGGAAACAGTGAGCCCCCACACCCTTCTTCTATCTCTCTGACTCAGAGAAGGAGGCAACGAGCAGGGCCCGGAATAGCTCTGATGCTGTCATCTGTGGACAGCCGCTGATTTTCCAGTTTTTCACAAGCTAACAGGCTTCCCCTAATCCTTCAGTCGTAGTGTGTTTTCAGAGGTGGTCAATTGACCTCTGTAATCTCCCATTTAGCGGCAGGACTTGCTCTTCTGGCTTCCTATGTGATGCTTCACTGTATTTCCCTGTCTGTCTGTTCTCTCCTAATTCCTTTTCCTTTCTAGTGTTTTTACCCCCTCTGTTTTTTCACTTTTAGGTTTAAACCCAGCTTTATTGTGAACTGTTTGGGGTGTTTTATGTACTAACCTGTTTTCCTAGTTTTATTTTAAGCTCTGGTTGTTTTTTCATTACTTTTTTCTTCCTCCTGACATTTGCAAATTTTTCTATCTTTACTTGTTTTTTTTTTTCATTGTTTCCTCGTTATCTCTGCTTCCTCGTTCATCTTAACTTACTGTGTGTTGCTTTCCGTCCCATCCTCTCCTGTGGTCTTTTGTTGTGCTTTCATTGCCCTCCACTTCTCCTCTTAAGAAGCTCAGATGCCAGCATGACCCCCAGACACAAGCCGTACCCCACTTCGTTGGCTGCCCTTATCGAAGGCACTCAAAAGCCTTTCTTGTTCCTTGTCACAGATTTCAACTACGGCACCGACGGTTACGACGCAGAAGGGAATGAGGAGCAGAAAAGCTCCCGAGAGGGTTCTGAAACAATGCCCTACATCGATGAGTCTCCGACCATGTCCCCTCAGCTCAGTGCCAGAAGTCAAGACAGTGTGGATGGAGTCTCACCCACTCCAACAGAAGGACTGCTCCCTGAGGTAAGATGTCTCTTATCTTAGAATTCTACTTGTTGATTGATTTTGAGTAATGTCTTTTAAAAGCATTTCTTAATGTCTTGAAAGCTATAGAACTATATATTTTGTTTGTATATTGACATTTCACAATGGAGCTGATTATAGCTTATTGTTCACCTGTTTGATGTGGAATTATCTTACCTGTTACTGTTTTCTGTCACCGTTTCTATTTATGTTGTATTTAAGGGTTATCTGAAATCTTTGTGATATATACCTAAGGCTATATCTTGTAACTCAGAATGTTAACATCCCCATTAATGACATGACATGATTGTTTATTGTGTAATGTGGCACTCCTGTAGTTAATGTGGAGGTTCAGATGTGTATATTTAGCTTTCTCAGTTTAACCCCGTCAGTGCTGTAGCACAGTCAACCTGCGTCATTCCAGCTGTTGTCAAACTACAAGTTCCATCATGCTTGGCCAGATATCCTCTATGATTATGTTGTTGGAGCATGATGGGTGTTGTAGTTTCACAACACCTGAAATACCTCGCATAAAGTATGACATCCTGTAAATCTAGATTGAGACGTTTGGTTTTGTTAATAAGAAACTGATGGTTCTTGTTATTCAAGGAAAAATGGTAAACGTTTACACCTGTATGTCAGAGATTCTTGATGATATGGAACTAGAATTAAGGTGTCAATACTCATTGTATTCCCTTTCTTGTAGCCTTGATTTTCTGCATGTCAGGAATGTACACATTTGGAGGTTATTTTTCTGTGTACATCTGTGTATGTGTTTTCTGTATAATTCTGTTTGTTGTTTATGACCTGAATTGCACCCCTTTGCTAGTCAGTGTAATAAGGTAATCATGGTAAGGAGCTGTTATGATGTGATTACATGATCTTGCATGGTTGAGGCATCTACATGTGACAAGTCACGTGGCATAGACAAAGAATAACTGCATGGGGAATGAAATGTCTTAATGTACTTAATGTAATCTAAATTCTTAGAAAGGCAAACGCTTAAAGCACAGGGTTGCTTATTAAAGTATTTGCTCCTGTAACATGTTCCAGAAGATATAGTGATCTGACTAATCTATTAGTTATGTTGATTTTACTTAGGGGAAGGGTACATTGGGTTTAGCCAGGGTGCGGGCTACTGCAGTTAAATAATGTGACATCCTTAGATGTAAAAGTTACTGCGCTATGTGATTTTTAAATATGTGCTAAAATCCAGAGATTGCACCCATGCTGATATTTACAAGCTAGTAGCGATTCCAGAATGGTCTATTACTTGTGAACTGTACATCCAGCAGCATCTTAATGGTCCATTCATTTAGAGACATCGGACCGTATCCAGGCTTAATATGCAAGATTGCATTTGGCTTGTGCACAAAGCGCACGTTCATTACAAGTCTTGATCCTTTGATCCAAACTTCCATAAAGGCAGAGAGGGGCGTGTGCAGTGTAGGAGGGGGGTATGTATGCTAACTGTACATTAACGGCCACTTTAAGCCCTTACATACTACCCATGCATCTGCACCATCCCCATTTTACATGGCAGGGTCGTCTGTTCATGAGTCCGTGTGATGGGAGTAGCTTTCCCCTCATCCGCATAGGAGTTAGGATCCAGTGGGGAACTCTAGCTGCAGCAGTATTCTAGATTCGGTCCCTATGGATAATGTTGTCGGTATGTAATCAGCCGGTCTGCTGCAGTACACTGACAGCTGTTAAGGTCAGAACTGTCCTGTCTGTTGTAGCAGGAATTATTGGAGTTACCCAGCGTCTGATGATGACTTGTGCCCTGGACATTACACCTGTGGTAGCCCAAGCTGGGAGTTTTATGGTTACTGTGTGATATGCTGCCTGAAAATGTGTCTCTTGATTCACAACAGTGTTGTAAGACAGCCTCATACTTTACTACAGCAAAGTACACGATTGCCTCCTCAATGGAACCACTACGGTTTACCTTTGGCTGAAAGTAACATGCCTCCTGGGAAGCATTGGACAGCCAGCCTAACAAGCGCTATGACTAAGCCAAACAATCCCTATATATTGTGGACAGTTTTACTGTTAACGGTATAATCATAAAATGGTAATCAATGTGAGGATAATTATGATAATCCATCTGTCACTCTCTTTTTAACCATCTTCCTTTAGCTAGTGTTTGGATGCCATTATAAAGAAAGCACACTGTAATAATTAGCGCATATTGGAGGCACTGAGAACGTCAAACAACAAATGCTGTAGTGACAGTTAGCTGCTGCGTGATTCTAAATTAGTAATAGGGAAAAAAACCTGATCAAGTCCTTGATTTGACTTAAAGGAATAAACATTGAAAAAACTGGCACCCTGGTTTTAGTTCTGTTTAATCACAGGTGTTTGAGATGTAGCTCCAATACTGCTATATAGAAGCATGGTTCTACATTTTTGGGTCAAATGTTAGTTAATTATCACTTATAAAGTACATTAGATAATCTAAAGGCCCCTATAACACTGTTGATGTTTCTCAGTTGTGTATGAGACCTAAACCTAAAGAACTAAACACAATCTTCTGGAAATATCTAGATGCTAATGCCTTTGTTTCTCGTTCCAGATTCCTAACCTGAGATCGTTTACAAAAATAAAATACACTTTTAGATGACATTTAAAGCATGTATGTTGCAGTGCATGAAATTTCCAAACAGGTGTCGTGATATGATTCAGTTTTTCCACCCACCCTTTTTAAGTAGATATGTGGAATAAAAATGTCATGTTCCAATATAGGAAGAACCAAAGGAAATAGGCACAATTTAAATTCATTGGGCTATTTCCAGAGTAAAGCAGGGTACACACTGGGACTTTTCAGCAGATAATCTTTCCAATCACACAATCAAAGAACGTTTCACCAGATACCTCACCAGTGTGTACTGTTCAAAGATCTCCTAATAGACACAGTACACACTTGCAAAAGATATCTTTCCATCGTTGATCTGGCATATTAGATTACAGATAGCTTCAAAAGATTTTTGTGAATCTTTGGACAGTACACACTGGTAAGATATCTGGTGAAACACTCTTTTGATTTTGTGATTGGAAAGATCTGTTGAAATAGACCCAGTGTGTACCCCCCCCCCCCCGTTTTGTGTGGGAACAAGTCACAAATGTATCACAAGGATCTACATTTCAAGCCTTAAGTGTAACTATGATTTTACATGCATCCACTGTATGTTCAGCAGTTTGAGGGTTACCTTGATTTAGTTTCAGGGTGAAAAGGGCTTATTTTGAGCATATGGCATTGACAGTGAAAAGCACAGAAACCTATGATATTAGTATAGTAAAGAACTAAATAATTTCAGCTTGTTTTGCAGGTGAAAGTGATTATGACATTGCTAATGATAGATTTTCTTTAATTATAGCTCTATAACATTGCATTACCATATCAAAAGTCATAATATGCATTTAGTCTAGTAAAGATTTCTGTTGCTAATGACACTCTTTTCCAACAAAAACCTTGCAATCTCATGTTTATAAAGAGAGTGAATCCTCTTATCATTATACTTAACATAAAATAACTTTAATTAGTACAGGCTTTATCTTTGTGTATTTAACTGTAGGAAATACATGTGAACAGGCTTCCTATAGAGTTTGTCATTTCTTAAAGGGCTCAAGGACACCTTCCTGTATCCCAGTATCTGCCAGACATTTATGTGGGAGCTGACTTCCTTCTGCAAGATGTCCTCTAAACATTCCAGTCAAATTTGTTAGACTGTGATTTCTTGCCCCCTTAAAAAAACAAAATGTGTATTAATATTACCTTAAATAACTGAATAATGGTCAAGCTACAAAATAGGCATAGAGTATTTAATTCTCTGCATGTATGGCTTAATTGTCCAACTAGGAAAACGGTCTCCAGTTACTTTTGCAGGATTGTTGATTGAGCTGTGAATGCTATGATAATGTAACAGTGGTCATCCTGCTTAGAGCCAACTCATTAATCTCACTAAATATTGCTTGATTGAACAGAATAAAATATGTGATAGGGCTAGCTAGAGCTGCACCTACACCTTTTTTTTAAGTTGCAAGTGTAGTCTTCAGCAATACCATGTTGAACTGCAAGGGTTCGCAAATACAACTAGTGAAATCAGAATTAGGATTGAGAGGTGAAGTTTCTTTGCTCAACTCTAATTTATTAATTAAACATAAAGCTATGCAGTATTTGAGTTCTATGTGCAAAGTATTTTCCAGCTTGCAAAAGAATTTAAATAAATTAGCACCCCTTACTTTGCAACATGATTTAGCGGAACTATGCACTTGCACCTGTTTTGCCCTTACTCCAAAACTCTAAATCAACCCCTTAGTTTGAGCTTCAGCAACGATGACACACACTGCACATACTCCAAGATTGTAACATACCTACGTTCATTTAAAGTGTAAACCAAAACAGATGAGCAACTGAGGATCAGGGTTCTGCAATTTCAATCTATGGTGGGAGCATTTTCCAGCTTGCAAAAGAATTTAAATAAATTAGCACCCCTTACTTTGCAACATGATTTAGCGGAACTATGCACTTGCACCTGTTTTGCCCGTACTCCAAAACTCTGAAGCAACCCCTTAGTTTGAGCTTCAGCAACGATGACACACACTGCACATACTCCAAGATTGTAATACACCTACGTTCATTTAACGTGTAAACCAAAACAGATGAGCAACTGAGGATCAGGGTACTGCAATTTCAATCTATGGTGGGAGCAAGCAGTGCCATCGAAAATGATTCTATTAGAACAGCAAAGCAGGCTCATCATAGTCATGATGCAAGTCATAAACTGCTTGGCACAACAATAACCACGGGTAAAATCAGTATTACAACTATTATGTGCAATGAATAACCGCACATGCAATACCAACCTAAACTCAAGTAAAACACTGGCTGCTTCCAAATGGGAATGATATTGATGATCCCGGTGATTTGTGGGACAGATCTCTTTGGTGAAATTTAGGTGCACCTGTTCTGCCCTTACTCTCAAAACCTTTTATATGTCAATATGGTAATTACTTTTTTTTTTTTTTTTGCCAAATGGCCAAAATTGATTGAGCTTAGTCATGCACTGTAATGCTGAACTGCATAGCGTAGCGTAATGTCAGACAGCAGTGGAAGTATGTTATAGATTTGTGTGTCGGGTGTGATCTTCAGGTTTTTGCAATGTCCGGTGTTGGCACAGTTGCTACCTAAACGTATCCGTTACATTGCAGAGTAACATCTCTTCCTTGTAAAGCACATCACTAATGCATGTTATGTGTTTACTAAAACATAATCGCTAAACAAAATGTCTCCTCATGCATACTTGATGGGCTCTGAGGCTGTTTTAAATGTTCCTATTTCTACTGGTAAAACACAGAAAATAAAAGTAATTGATTTGTTTCCAAAATAGCAGCTACTCTATAGCCAATTGCATCATGTTCTCTGCCATTGGATTTGAATGAGTTGCTGCAATTTGTCATCTCGTTCGTTTGCTATAGGAGTTGCTCCCATAAGGAGTTAAGGAATACATACAATTCTGGTAGGATATGTTTATGATGGTATTATGTAAAATCGTTGTTTTTATGTTATAAAATCAAGCCAGTATACATGGGGAGTGTGGGTCGTGTACTGAAATTGTTTATATTCCACAGAGGAACATGCATTGGAATTAGAGACCTTTGTTTGCTTTTCTTCATTGCGATGTGAAGTTTTGATAGACTATGCTGGTTAGCTGTGTATGCACATAGGAAGAGGCACTGGTACATGCTTTTATTGTTTTCATTACAGGTGACTTGTGCTTCCTTGCTAGATTTTCCCTTTGCAGTTTGTTTGCAGCTGGAGTGCTCATTGCAGGCTGGAGTGAAGGTTGTTGGATGAGGTTAACCTAGTTATCCTTCCTCCTCTTCAGTGCTAACCCTAAACCTCCTGCCTTCGCCTTAAGCCTTTACATTAATCTTCTACCTGCTGCAGCCATTCCCAATATCAATTTTCTATTTGCAAAGGTTCTCAAACAATGGTACAGCCGCCATTCAGTTGGTGCCCGTATCAATTTAGAAATAGGGTCGGCTGGATCGTTAACTGCATCTTAAAGTTGTTACACGTAATGGTGGGTGTTCAAATCAATTTGTAAGCCAATGAACAGGGGCCTGAAAGGTCAGGGAATGTACACAGAAGAAAAGGAAAATAACATGCCATTTATGGGTAAAATAAAATGCAGACACACGTTGTGCACATGAGCAAATATATGGTCATCCACCTTCCTCTTTAAGGACCGTATTCAGACTTACGTTTTCACGGCGACTCCCATGCGTATTTTTAGATACATTTAAACTGCGCATGTGTAGTAACTTTTTGTACGTAGTTGACATAGACTATTCGCACGGAAGTGCCTGACGGACGGACGTATGATAGACACGTGTGTACATACGTCCGGATATGCAATGCAAATATACGCGCTGGAGTTTTAAGTGAAAATGGGCGGGGCGATGCATTTAAATGAAGGAGAGTGGGCACAATTATCATTATACGTACATACGGAGGACACAGACGCACGGGACGGCACACGGAAAGTTAGAGGTGGTCTATGGTGATGTAAGTCTACGTGAGCACGGATTAATAAGGGGAGTGACCGGAGTTTTAGTGGGAGTGCCTTGCTACGTGCGTGCGTATATTTGCGGTCGCGTTTGAAAACGGAAAGTCTGAATACGGTCCTAAGAGCTTGTCCTCTATAGGTGGTCCAATCATTAAGCAGGGAAAGCCCTTATATTGGGTCATATATCACAGTTATAAATTGAGAGCTAATTCACCGCATAAAGCCTCCAAAATAGCTTCTGTAGACTAAAACCTAGTCTGCTTCTCCTCCCTTACATCCCAACACTGTCACACAAAATGGTGGTTGCTGAAATAAGATTAGAGGCAAGTGAGATGATGCATGAGATTTAGGGTAAGGAAATAAATGTATGTTTCTGGTATAGAGGTTGGTCAGCAATTAGGAGAAGAACAAGTAGAAGAAGCCTGTCTGGAAATCAAGATGAAGGTGGAAAGAAGAGAGATTTTGTATTGATATTTTACTATTTAAAAATACCCTGGTATTTTTATTTTTTTTAAAGCCTACATCTCCCAAGAGCATGATCGATCCCTGCTGAGCATCACAGGAATTTCCTGTGGGAGATCTGCTGCTGTATTCTTAGTTTTCGTATTCTACCTCTTATGAAGCCAGCGGTGAGATGTGGCAGTGTTATAAGCCACACTTGGCTCAAGACCAAGCAGCAGTAGACATTGATTTAGAGAACTGCAGCGCTCTGCAGAGAGACTACAGAAGCAGGATCCAGTTCTTCAATCCCAATGTCACTTGCTATTAACCTGATGAAAATATAAGGGCATATATTCTCAAAACAAATGTGTCTTATGCCCTTGCTTCATCATATCTGACATTTCTACTTGTTACTGCTTTTACTAGTTTCATATTTTATTTTTGTGTGGAATAAATTCTTACCTTTTAGCTGTTTATATGTAATATACTTTATGGGTTACACTGGGGGGCTGGATCGAAAATGAATAAGGACAAGCGATTTCCATCGTGTACAGATATTGCCTGTCTGTATGTACTGCGCATAAATAGTAAAAGAAATTCTGCATCAGATGGTATCTGTCCAATGCAATTTTTGTTATGCCCTTTCATACAATCCAGTTATTCTGCACGGAAGGGTTTCTGTGTGGAATAGTTAGGGTGCAGTTCTTGTGGTGGGGGTGCACTGTCTGGTATTCAGTTTAAAACATTTAAACGTGTGATTTAAAGGCCTTGGTAGTGTTGTCTGCTCTATGCAGATTAAATATTAATATATTAAATTAAATATCATACATACTGTATATATACAAAAATAATTTACCTACCTCCTGAAGTCTTCTCTTCATTCTTGATTGTCCTCTGTAGGAGGAGCAACCACATGCAGATTATCCACAGAGGAGGTCACTCCGCAGCCAATGAGCACTGCTAATACTACAGGGACAGTCAGCATTGTGCTTTTAGCCCAGTAGTTTAATTGGGCGAGCAAGTTAGAAAGAAGCCACATGGTGACACTAGTGGATGCTGGCAGATGCTCATTTATGTGAATATGGTCATCTGCGCCCAATTTCTAGTCGCCGTGGCGACCGGTAATTTTCAAGCCCTGAACTCGAAGATTATGGACCATGTTCACACTTAAGAATGATTTAGGTTCTTAATTATACTCAAAAAGTTGCAAGGCGACTCCCCTGACACGCTGCCGGTTTTCAGCTTCTTAATCGACTAACGAATGCCATAGGGCTACCTTATCTTTCGGTGTATAGTTGTGTGCGTAGGGCGGCTAATTAAAAACGTTTTTGCCTAACGGCGCCCAGATTTTCCCATTTAGTTGGCTCCCTCCACCCAATCTTCTCAACTTTGTTCTTAAGTTTTTCCGGCACGCCCCTTCATTCTTAAGTCATTACGAACCTTGAGGAAATAGGTTTGTAATGGTGATTCAGAGCTGTCCTGTTCTTATGTCCTACGTAAATTGCATATATTAAGTTACTACGCATGCGCAGTATATCCTTTCTTAAATATACGCACCTAAAAGGCAGCATTTTCTTAACTGCGAATCAGGTCCTACATGTAGAACTCTATTAAGTTCTTATGGCTTTAAAATGTCTATTAATAGCAAAGTAGGGCATAATTATTGCCCACATGGAAGACTGGCTGTAGTGGGAATCCAATGCCGCTCTGAAATCTGGATCCGATCTCTTATTCTGAAACTCTAGCTATGAGGCATGTGAACATAATACATGTGAGTTTTTTTTTTTTTTTTTATACTATATGTTAATTGAAAACCAAGGTGCTAGGTGCCAGTACACAGATTTGAAGATAGAAAGATGCACATTCTATCTTTCCATCTGGGGCTTAGGAAGCGGTGTCATGAGGAAGGATTTGGTGTCAAAAAACATAGCCATGGAGAAAATCCAGAGGGTTATTCTTTGTACTGGAGTGATATATAGGCCACCAGGGCAAGAGGAGTTAATGGAAAATGTACTATTGCAAGACATTGCTAAAATGGAATTAAAGGGGAGGTAATAATCATAGGAGATTTTAATCTACCTGATGTAAACTGGGATGAGACTTCAACAAGCTCCACTAAAAGTAGGGACATTTTAAATTCTTTACATGGTGACAGAATCTCAGAAGTAAGTGTGGGTAAGAACCTGGAATCCAGTGATCAAGCAGTATGGTTTAACATAGAGAGAAACAGAAAGAGAGACACATACCACACAAAGACAAGGGTTCTAGACTTTAGGAAGGCATATTTTGTGGAAATGGAGAAATGTGTAAGTGATTCTTTGGCAGAGTGGAGGCACATAAAAGGAGTACAGGAGCAGTGGGGAAATGAAAAAATAAAATGCATTATTAACAGCAACAGACCTTAGTATACAAAAGGTTAGGGGAAAAACCCCAGAAAAAGAAAGGCAACGTGGTTTATATAAGAGGTAGCAACTATAGTGAAAGCAAAAAACATGGCCTTTCAGAATTATAAGCAAACTCAAAATAGTGATGACAGGGAGGAGTATTTTGCAAAGCATAAGGAGGCTAAAAAGGTTATCAGAGCAGCAAAGGCACAAACTGAGGAAAACTGTCCCACTTGGTACTAAAAGGGGTCAAAAGCTTTTTTAGGTATATAAATGAAAGCCGAAAAACTAAAGAGGGTATTGTAAGGCTCAAAACGGAGAGTAGGATTCTTGTTGAGGGTGAAAGGGCTATGGCAGATCATCTTAAGTATTTCTGTTCAATATTCACAAAAGAAATGAGAGGGGAAGGGACCACTTGAAGGCTATTAATACAATAGGGGGAAATGACTACTTATTTCACAGAGGAGCAGGTATTCAAAGAACATTCAAAGCTGAACGTGGAAAAATCAATAATTGCAGGATAGACAACAGAGGGTTATAGTAAATGGAATCTCTTCTGGAGACGGTAAGGTAACCAGTGGAGTACCCCAGGGTTCTGTACTTGGACCAGTGCTATTTAATATCTTCATAGGTGATATTGCCTGTGGTATCGAGGGGAAAATGTGCCTTTTTGTAGATTACACAAAGATATGTACCAGGGTAGACACACCAGGAGGGGTACACAAAATGAGGGATGATCTAGATAGACTGGAGGAATGGTCAAGAGTGTGGCAACTGCAGTTTAATGCAAAAAATGCAAAATCATGCACTTGGGGCACAAAAACCCAAAATCTCAGTATATCCTTAATGACACTTCATTAGAAACTACTGAGGAGGAAAGGGATCTAGGAGTCACTATTACATGTGACTTAATTGTAGCCAAGCAATGTAATAAAGCAATGAGAAAGGCACCTCAGATACTTGGTTGCATAGGGAGAGGAATTAGTAGCAGAAAGAGGGAAGTAGTGATGCCCCTTTATAGATCATTGGTAAGACCTCACCTAGAATACTGTGTTTCTGGAGGCCATATCTCCAGAAACACATAAATACATTAGAGACTGTGCCAAGAAGAGCAACTAAAATGGTCCATGGCCTGTGTCACAAAACATACCAAGAAAGGCTAGAGGAACTAAACATATATAGCTTGGAGCAAAGAATGGATATGATGGCAGCTTTCAAATATATCGAGGGTTGTGGCCGGCTAGAGGAGGGTGGCAATTTTCATAGAAAGAGGTGCAATAGAACACGAGGGCATGAATATAAACTGGAGGGCGGTAGATTCAGAGGAAATGTGCGGAAAAATGACTTCACTGAAAGGGTGGTAGATAAGTGGAATAGCCTCCCATCTTAGGTGGTTGAGGCTAACACAGTAGAACAGTTTAAACATGCTTGGGATAAATATAAGGATATCCTAAATCTCAAACTAAATTGAGGGTATATAGGATCTAGGCTATTATAATTTTAAATAAACAACTGGGCAGAAAGGATGGGCCATGTGGATTTTATCTGCCGTTACTTTCTATGTTTCTATGTAAACATGTACAAACATTAGCTATAAAGTACAATGTGTAATAAAGCAGGTACACGGTAAGATAAATACAATGAATAACAAAGTGGTTTTCTGTTTTTGGAATGTGATATAAACAGAAGATGGCTAGGGCACTAAGGTAGAGGAAGACTAGAGAGGGGAAAGGAAGAAAGATGGGTGGGTAAGGAGGGGGAGGGGGGGGGTAGAGTGAGAGTCCCTGAGTAGGAAAAGGGGCAATTAGAACTCTTCAGACGTTAACGGACCCAAACAGGCCCGAAGTGAAGTAACATACCATGAGAGACGACCAGCACTCAGATTAAGTAGAGATAGGATCCTGCAACTGTAAATATAGAGATAGAAATGATGGGTAACTAGGCACACGTAAGCGAGGAATATTCCTGCAACTCTTTGAACTCCGTCCAGTAGTACCAGGTTGCTGTGAGCTCAGAAGCCCTATCTAGGCCCGAAATATTAATATTGCCCATGGTCATGTAAAGATTAATTTTAGTAAACCACTCCCTGAGAGAAGAGGGGGGGGGGGTCAGTGAGCACCAGAGAATAGGAATGACTGCTTTGGCTGCATTATTAAAGTGCTTAAGAGAGATTTTTGTATTATGAGACTAACATGTCTGGAAGATTAAGTAACTGGAAGAAGGTACCATGTGGGACAGGGTGTCGGAATATTTGAGCTGCCAACCTCTTTACCTCTATCCAGCATCGAGCCAGACCAGGGCACTTCCATCAGATATGTATTAGAGAGCCAAGACTGGAGCCACAGCGCCAACAGGTGCCTGGGATACCCGAGCACATTTGGTAGAGTTGTTCGGGGTAACAGTACCAGCGAAGCATAATCTTATATTGTGTCTCAAGGACAGAGAGACTCACAGAACTAACCAATGTGTAATGGAATGTCTTTGCCCAACTAAGGGCTGTATCGGTTCTCTCAAGGTCTCTATCCCATAATGTTGCATACCAGGGAAGGAAGTCGAACATGCCTACAAGTGTCCTTAATTGTGACTGTGCGTAGGATGAAGTCTCTGGATTGCAGAAAGAGCCAGAACGAGGAGGATGGGAGTCCAAGCTTCCTTTGGAGGGCAGAGAAGGGAACAGTTTGATTGTCCTCAATCAGGTTGGAGCACCGTACTGTCACATCCTCCATCCAAGAGTCAAATATTCTAGCAGGGACACCAGGCAGGAAGTCCGGGCTGTGTATGAGGGGTGTCACAGGGGACAAAATGGAGGAAATCCACTGTAGACGGCGGAGTTTATTCCAACAACAGAAGAATGGCCCTGCTAGTGGGTATAAGGGAATGACAATCTTAGCAAGCCAAGGGGTTACCTGAGGGAGGCTACGTGAGGAAAGGGCTTCAGTGGTCACCCAGTGCTTATGTGGGGGGTAGCTTGCATCCAGTTTCGCCAAATCTCGGGGGCCTAGCCCCCTCCCCCTAGACAAAATCTCTTGTAGCCGCTTGTAAATCTCTGAAGTATAGGGCTGCTATGCCTATGGGTAAGGCCTGAAAAAAGTATAGAATCCGGAGAAGCGCATTTATTGTGACTATTTTAATTCTGCCTAACCATGAAAAAACCCCAGACCAGGAGAAGGGGAAAGACACCCTCAAGGTTGCTAAGACTGTATCAGGGAGTGATATATTAAGGGCAGAGGATTTAGTGGAGTGGATTTAAAAATTTGAATCTGCCAAATGTTTCAAATTCTGTCATAAGGTTGGGGATGGAAATAAGGGGTCTCGTAACAAACGCCAAAAGATCGTTGGCAAAGGGGGCTAGTTTATGTTCAACTTGCACCCCTGTCCTTGTTACATGTGAGGGTTTATATCCTATTGTATGTGCTGCTGTTCCACTAAAGTGCCAAGCACATTCATTCTGATCTCTCTGCCCAGTAACCATATATTTTATGGTTGGTAATTTGCCATCTTTCTGCAAAATAAAAACGCCATCTGTTGTAAAATTGCCAGATTGTATTCCACTGACAAGTCTCAAGGCCTAACTATTTTTACCTTTTTCAAAAAAAAAAACAACCAAAAAAAAAAACCAGAGGAGGATAAGGAATTTGACAGTATCAGAGGGAATTTAAATAGGTAAAATAAATGAATGAATAAATAAATACATTTAATACATTTTAACCTTGCCTTAGTCTGCAGCCTCTTTGGTTGTGAGCCTCTTCTACTTGCAATCTGACATTGGACATTTAGAAACTGATTTGTTGGTCATCTCAAGAGGAACAGTCTAGTGGAAACCATTGCTTAAATACTGGATCTCCAAGTCTTCAGGGTCCATCTAGTGGATTCTTTTATATAAGCAGGCAATTTGCATTTTACTTCCCACAATTCCCTTAGTATTTTTGATTTACACCTTCATTTATATACTAATGTCTCATATGTAATTAAGCAAATGTGAAAATAAAAATCTATTTCTTTTATTAGTGTTCGATACCTATATAAAAAAAATAAAAGTGGGCTTTTAGATCATTGTGATCATCCACTAAATGATATTCTGTGTGACAAACACTTGTTTTTGCATATAGAAGTAAAGCTGGGTATACATTACACGATTCTCATTCCAATCAAGTGATAACGAGTGTTGTAAGTGCACTGCAACAATCAGGCTTTATCTTGGCGAAGGACATCACATTGTTTTGATCATTTAATCCTTCCAATTTTTAGAATGTGTAGGGTCTATGCATGAATCACCATGCTCATTGGGACTTGTTTATATAATTTGATTCTTAGAATGACTAGTTTTTTTTTGTTTGTTTTTTTTATTAAGTAAAGTCTGATCCTTTGGATTCTCTCATTGACTGTTTGGATCCATTTCTGCTATGTGTGTGCTGCAGCTGTGTTACTGGCTGCCAATCTCTGTGTTCATTGTAATGCAGAGCTTGACATTGAATAGCAGTAGTTAATCCCCAAAAAAACGTATTCTCTATTTTTTGGAGCATATTCTTTTTTTAAAATAAAATTGTTTTGTAGCCAACAATGAAACTGAAAGATACACTTCTGCAGGATGGCTACATTTTATTGATTTTATTGAACATTTTGCTCATTCTGTTATAGGGACTTAACACAGTGCTAAATATATATAAAAAAAAATGTCTAAACAAATGAATTGTGACTAGATGCATTCACTCCATAAAACACACGACCACGCAGCTGGAAGTAAAACTAAATATTTCTTTACTAAGCCACTATAAAATAGATAAAGGCATGAATGCAAAAAGCATAAATCAAGACAGTGTTTTCCTTTAAAATAGTTTCTGTATTTGGATTATTTACTGTTTGAGATCATGACAGAAGACTTGTTTCTATGACTCCCCTCCCTCATGCTCTCATTACCTTACCGGTTTCATTATAATGTTACCACGGCAACGGCAACACTTTGCCCACGCTGCTACATCTGTGCTATTTTAGTTTTTGCATTGCCATGTCAATACACTAAATAAACCACTAGGTGGCATCAAACAATAATATTCCTGCAATAAAGTAGCTAACACCTTTTAGGTTCCATGGTAAAAAAAAAAAATAATACATTGTTAATAATACAAGGTCTGTAGGTAACATTTATAGCTATGTATTAAATTACATCACATCACTTGCTTATGGGTTTGTGGTATGATATTGCAGAGTAATATAGCTTCACATAATTTACTTCTTCTCTTATTCCCTTATTTATCAATCCCTAATATCCTATAGAGTGTAGGTTTCCCAGTCTTGTTATAATGATTGTTAAAATGGTAAAGCGCTGCGTAATCTGGCGCTATGTCTTATTTATATTGTAAATACCAGTGGAAGAGGAGCTTAGGGAAGTGTCTACTGAGTATGTATCCCATAATTAAGCATGACTAGATCCCATGCAAATAACATTCAATAGTAAATACTGCGTCCTTTATTTTAGATCTGTTTATCTTAGCCCTGGTAATGATGTCATCTCAGAAGCTTCCTTTACTGAGATGTACAAGTGCAAACCCTTCAACTTGCAGTTCAACGTGTGTTTGTGTTGCACACTGTGCATAATGATCAAATGGGTATGTTCTGCTGTGTAAGGGCTGGGTTCTTACGTAATACCTCTGGCAGATCATACGCTCTGTATGGAAGTCTGAGTACCCTTATCTTCCAACCAGTGCTGCGCTCCATGTGGGTCTAAGCCCCCTGCATGGGGGGTGTGCCTATGCCAAATGCGTAGGAGATATGGCTGGGGCATGGACGTAAGGATTTCAATTGTACAGTAAGTGATTGTCTAAGCCCTTACATACAATTCAGTAATCCGCACGAAAGGGTTTCCATGTGAAATACTTAAGGGTGAGGTCCTGCTGGTGGATCCAAAAGGAGTGGAGTGCCCTGCTCTCCTACATGCGGGCTTGTGGATAACATATTCCAAATGATGGCCTCCACAGCGGCTACTGTATGGAATATATGGGTATGTATGAATCCAGGACTAAGAGTCTATTTAAAGCATCTTGGTCTATAGGCTTCCTTGTCCATTACAGATTATCTAACTATCTTTATCTCAGGGGTGAACAACCACCATTCTACTACAAAAAAACAAAAAAATATCTAGAGATGCTGAAATTAGCTGAATTTATCTTTATGTACAAAAATATGGCATTCATAATATATTGTCGAAACAATCAAGCCATATGTGCAGCTATTTGCACCTTGTGTTTTGCCAGTTGACTTCCTTGCTTTAGAACATGGCATCAGACCCTTTATTATATACCATCAAAGCTCCACCTTTCATGTCATAGACAATAATTACTGTAGTCAACACACAGAAAGGACAGAGTACACCTCTCTAGCTTGCTGTCATTGGCTGAGTGCATGTGCTGCAAGTGCAGAGATCAGTGTGACCCTGGAGGCGTAAATGAACTCATTTTTATACAAAATTTTTGTGAAGACAGGTGCACAATACTACACTCCACTCCCTTCTTTTTCCTAGCAACAGCTACAAATTGGAGCTAAAGAGTCACAGGTTGGCCACCCATGCTCAAGCGTCCCCATTCCTTGCAAGCCATTGTCTGGAAAATCCTGTGTGGCCTGTGTTATTTACAGAATCTTGGTGAGCCACAGGTTGGGTAAGCCTGGAAGTTATTTTGTAATACCTCAGAACAGAACGGAAGCCAGTCATCGGAGGAAGATGATTTACACTTGTAATGTGCAACCCTTTAGTTCTAGTTTCTGTTTGCTACCTTGAATGTATAATCCATTTTCTCCACAATAACTCTCTGGCAGCACATTGCAAGACTACAGACTCTGCAACTGAAGTGAATGTGATTGGTTGAGTAGCTATGTCCAATCAGTTTCCTGCTGCTCTTATAAGTCCCCCTGACTTAGCAATCATGTAATTTTACCCTTATGTGGCCAGCATTAGAACCAAATTAGACGATGGGACCCTCTAGTGCTGTTAGATTGATACTGGCATATAGCTTCTGTACTCTGAATACATTAAACTACATGATTATTACAATTCAATTACAATTCAATTGTGCTCTGGTTCTTTTTGTTGCAAATTACAGTATGACCAGTTGTGTTGCATCTACTGCAATATCTCTGGGACCATCTCAATCCTTTGCCTGATTAATGTGCAGTTTACTTTTGTTGTTGTTCACAATAATAAACTATAATCTCCTAGAAACATAGAATTTGACAGCAGATAAGAACCACTTGCCCCATGTAGTCTGCCCTTTCCACCCACCCAGCACCCTTCCTATGAAGCAACCTTTCCTCAAACTTCTCCTGAAACCAACACATTACAAATTCCAAACGTATACACACACACTAGGGTTAATTTTTGTCAGTAGCCAATTAACCTTCTAGTATGTTTCTCAGACTCCATTTCATTGAAATGACATTTTAAATGCTTGTCTGTTTCTATATGTGCAGTTCTCTCCCGTTATTGACAGCATCCGCTGATATAAGCCTCAGATATCTCATTACTCGATAAAAATATTGACCATAAAGTCCCTATAGATGTCTTAAGCAGATTAGTCATATAACATGCGGCAGAGTCTCACATTTGCTGCAAGTAGGAAGGAAATTGATACTGATACTTAGTGACTTTTTAAGGCTATGATTGCAAATAAATGTTTTTAGGTGTTCACATTGTATTTGAGTTTTCACACCATGTACTTGTGGCTTACATTTTTTTTTTGCAAATAACTTTGTAAGTTTTAAAACTTTCTTACTACCATGGTAATAAACAAGAACCCAGAAACTCATAGTGAAAGATATTCTAGTGGTGGGAAATTAGTTCCCTTTGTGGCCCAGAGAACTGTCTAAAGAACTGTGCAACTTTCCTTTTTTTTTATTTTTTATTACATTTTAGTCTTCAAAATAGCAGAGTTTTGCAGCATAGCAATATCTATAAATGTTTCACTTGACTTTGTTATATTTGTAAGCACCTTATAGTTTGCATATCATACCAAAACTTAGAAGGTGTTGGCAGATAAGAGCCACATGGCCTGCCCAGTTTTGTCCATTTGTTTAATTAAAATGGAATGCGGTTGCCAGTCTGGACTGCTGGATTGCGACAATGATACAGCTGCCAGCTCAATCTCCGCTGTGTCATTGCCACAATGCTTAGGAAACAGAAAAGTGCTATTGGGAATGGGTACGTATTTGACCTGTTGCCAATAGCGAAAGACTGTGGTGGGCTGAGGTTAGGGCTCAGGTAGGGAGGGTTAAGATTAAGCTGCAAGACTTATAGGGTTGAGTTCAAGAAGGGGAAGTGTAGGGCTGAAGGGGAGGGTTAGGATGAAGGGAATACCTGTTGCCATAGAAATCTTTGTGGTTCTGGTAGTCACATCACTGCTATTCTCAAGTTTGGAGATAGTTGCCATTCAAGTGCCACAAGACGGTGTGTCGTATACCCCTTTTAAAATTATACTGACCCTGTAGCCTATTTTACTGTGTTTTTATTGTGTTATTCTTTACCAACGCAGATGGGAGGTTATTCCATTTAACAATTCCCCTTTTAGTGAATCTTTTCTCACATTTCCTTTAAACCTACCACCCTCAAGTTTATATGTATGCCTTGTGTTCTGATATACCTCCTCCTTTGAAAAAAATCCCCCCCCCGTACCTGATTATACCCCTTGACATATTTCCTCTTCTCTGCTCCAAGGTATACATGTTTAGTGCCTAAATATTTTGGACTGGATTTCACTTAAGCTTCGGCTTCTTAAGTGCGGTTATTTAAGAATGAACTTACTACGCATGCCTAGTAGGTCATTTATGCAATCTACTTACCAGTTAGGTATGTACCACTATGTACAGTCTTTAAAGACCACACATAGTTGATTAAGTAGAAAAAGGCGGCCTTGAGAGTTTTTAAGTAGAAGTAGAAGTGGGTGTGGGCAGGTATGGTAAGGGGCTGAGGAGGGCGCTGCAGGGGAACCTCTGTGCGTATTTTCCTTCTTAAGAAGGCATGCGTTAGGTGCAGATCCGGACGGACCTAACTTATTTAAGTGTGAATCCGGTCCTTCTAGTGTATCTTGGTATGTTTTGTGACACAGGCCATGTATCCTTTCAGTTGCTTTTCTTTGCACAGTTTTTAATGTACTTATGTCTTTCTAGAGATATGACCTTCAGAACTGAACGCAGTGTTCCGGGTAAAGCCCTAACAATGAAAAAGTGGCATCACAACTTCTTTCTTTCTGCTACTAATTCCTCTCCCTATGCATCTGACTGGCCTTTCTCATTGCTATGTTACATTTCTTGTCTACCTTTCACTCCCATGAAATTATGACTCCTAGGGTCTGATTCAGTTAGCTTCGCAAAATGATGTTTGCGGTGTGAAGCTAATCCTGCAAATTTATAATTGTGAATATTTTATGCGCACCCTATAGCTGGTCTATGTAAGTCTATATAAATAAGTCTATAAGTCTGTTTAAATTGGATCAGTCACAGTTTGTGATGCATGATGAGATGGAACCTTTTATTCTCGTAGGCAACGCATGTGCAACATTTTCCCTAATAACCAGTCACTTTATGCAAACTGTCTGCATTCTACCACATATTGTACATAGGATCTGAGGATGCCTGACATGCTCTATATGAAGATCCTTCTGAGGATCACTTAAATAGGCAATTAGTTCAGTATGTGATGTATATAATGTGAGGACAGTGTTTGCTTTATATGATAGAAAATGTTTGAGGAACACTCTGTCAGTGCTGTTTCTCTTTGACCATGTGATGACAGTTGAGGTTCTATTGCATTCTGTGTGCTGGAGGAATCTCAGAAGCAGCTTTCCTCTTCCTTGCTAATGGTCTGTGGGACATCAGGGGTTACTGTGTAAGACACAGCAGCAGGCGCCCCGCCTCTGAAGGCCTGCCCAACAAGACAGCATTTCCTGTGTGTGCTGAGAAGCCAGTTCAAACACAGCAGGGAAAGTTCAATGGGGAAGACTGGCAGATCAGTCCTGACGGGCCTGCTCTCTGTGCAGAGACGGTGTGAAAGCAGCGCTGCTGCTGTGCAGGGTTAACTGAAGGAGGATTAAAAAAAAAAAAAAGGAACAGGGTTTGAGGAAGTGGCAGAAATTTCCCATCTCCCCCTATTTCATCTTGTAGAGTGTAGAAGTGAAATTTCAACAGCAGTGGAAGACTAAAAGCTCCAAGCTCTGAGGAGAGATGATGGGAGAGTAGTCCTCTTCGCTTTCAGCCGGGCCATGACAGTTGGATGGTGGGGATCATAGTTTGTGCAGCCTTCTCAGGTTTAGGTGTTTAAAGAAAATGTGTAGCCTACAAGCATGACATGTGTCTGCATGTCCTATTGGCTTGGTGAAATTGCCTATAGAACTTTATGGAGAACAACCTGCCAACTGCTGTACCAGGAATGGAGGAGGAAGAGGAGGCCATTAGCTTTCTTGACCGCATACTGGAGGATGAAGACGTCTTTAACGATCTAGAAGATGCAGAATGTCAGACCCCAACAAGTCCGGATGGGCACACTACTTTCCCGGAAACCCCCAAGGTAGGTTTATCACATGGGGCAAGGCTCAGGTTCAGCTGTCAGTGGGGACTGCCCTGGATACCTGAAACCAAGGACTGTAAGGAAAAAGAAAGCATAAAAAAATGGCCTTGTGTTCAAAAGTCTGTGCTGGAGAATTATTTTATCTGAGGGTTTAAGACCTGCTTTATCAATCACTGCAAATAGTAAAGATAATACAGTTAATCATTTAGCATTAGTTGGGTCTAAAAGCTTTAGACTAAAAGGTCTGTGTAATCCTGATGCCTGTGTACTGTTTCTTGCAATAAAATATAGTTTATTATGTCAAATAATTCAGCTGAAGACTTTCTTTTGCAAGCCCTGACAGTCATAAGCTTTGGTGAACAGTGTAAGCAGACTGATTGGATTCAGCCAGCAGTGGACTGACATTCTGTACACCTATGTGTAACCTTGTTACTGTAATAGATATTGACTGATAATGCTGTAAAGCAATCATTATCTGTATCCTGTGTGCTGTACAATTACATGAGCTTGGTCAGGCTATTCCCCCACTGGTATGCACTGGATAAGGATCTTGCCTATGGTTTTTGCTATATGATAATGTTTGCTAAAGACTTTTTATTTTCATTAGTATGAATTTTCTGAAAGGGGATTTGGAAGAAGTGCAGGGTAATACATGCTCCTTTCACCTGCAGAGTGTAATGGTTTAGCATTTGTCACTTTCCTGACACTTTGGACGGTGTGGCAGGTAACTGGACACACCTTTTGTGCACTGGATTTTAGGAGGGAAGAGCTTAGCGTGCTGCAGCCTGGTTCTGCTGATCAGAGTGTGATTAGATCATATAATCTCAACACAATGGGTGGAGTTCATGTATGATGCCATCATCCGTTAAACATAAGAGAGCTTTGTCACAAACCCTGGAATACACTGTTTACACAAACTGCTCTGGTGCCCCTCACACCCCTAAATGGTAAAGGAACCCATTCACACTTGCTGCTTGCTCCATTTACTTGTGTTTGCTGAGAGTAAACACATCAGTTCATTGGTGTGTCCTCCATTGACCCCTCCCTCCACATCAGGTGCTTATTAGCCTGTAAAACATGGATGTTGCATGCATTGTGTCAGTAATAATCAACTTTATTGCTTGAGGGGTTTTGTTCCCCTCCCCAACTATTCATAGATTTGTATGGTAACCAGACCTGCCAGGTGTGCTTCTCCTCTACCTGATGAACAAGCTACACGTGGAGCTCTGTGAAATCCGTGACGGGGCCCATGTTATTTACATTTACACATATTTTATTTGAATAATCTTCCCATTAAGAGTTTAATATTTGCTAGATTCTGTGCCAGCCTCCCCAGTCTGCACAGAGGTGCTTGTGTGTTCCTCCTTTTCAGACACTACCCACACTGGTGTCAGACATTTTCCTGCTTACAGTCTGCAGTCGCCATGTGAGGTAATCCAAAGCAATCATCTTTCATAATCCCCTCTTTGGAGTCAGTAATATCATTAATATAACAGAGGTGTTGATAAATTTATCAGCATTCCTTCTGCTAGCATTTGCCAAGATGATAAATTAAGCTACTCGCATAGCTGTATCATA
>WWET01000658.1:439806-452689 GCA_011038615.1 Limnodynastes dumerilii | reverse complement strand
ATATATACACACACACACACACACACACACACACACACACACACACACACACACACTAAAGGTGCACTTTAAAAACAATTCTGTTCCTGTGGAGATAGATAGATAGATAGATAGATAGATAGATAGATAGATAGATAGTCATGCTAGACTGCTATCATATCAATGTTACACTTATGCCACAGGGCAGCTTATGGTCATGTGAGCTTGCCGTGCGATCACATGGCACTGTCTGGGAATAGTTTTTCTCTTTTTCTAAAGAATTGATATATGAACTTTGTGGGATTACTTTTGTTTGATAAGTTATTTGTGTGTATGATAATGTAGAAGTTTATGATGCCTGTTTTAAACATTGTACACATTTTTCCATGGAAGCAGACTGGATTTAAAAGACGCTATCATTACATCATTACTTTGAAGTGTCTGAGTTTCAACACCTTTGAGTTTACATTGCACCTTATCTCTATTGATATTTTTTTGGCACTTTATGTAGAAATGTCTATTAACTACATCGACAACTGACAGTATGTTTATACAAAGCAGAAAGAAAGAGACAGGCTCTGCAGCTCCTAAGGCAGACGAGTGAATATAAAAATATAATATGTAGTATGTGCTGTTTGTGACCCTGTAATGTTGTATCTTTCTCTTTCTCTCTTTTTGTGCTATAAATGCTGCATTTTTTGTTGTTTACAGGGAGAAAGTGAGTCTGACAAAGGGCTGTTAATGAGAAAGCTGGTACTCTCTGGGGTCCTGGCCAGTGAAGAGATCTATATAAACCAGCTTGAGGCTCTGCTGTTGGTAAGTGTGATGGTGATTTCATTTATTCGTTGTGATATTGTAATTACCCAGCAAGCTGTCCAACAGTGGCAGTAGTAGTATTATATATAAGGAGGTGAAATTCCATGTGTAGTTGAGCAAACTTCACATCTTCAAACAACTCATCTAAACTTAAAGTTCTGTAGTCTCCAAATTGCTAATCAGATTCATTATTAAAATGTAATTGCATATGAATTTGGGAAGTAACACCGCCATAGTCTACAATGAGGCACTGATAGGGCTGAATGTACCTAGCTGGTTTTCTCTAGACATTGATGCTAGATGTGACTTCATTGCACTTCATGGAAGTTATTATGAAACTGGGGTGGATTACATATGTCACAAATGCATAGTCATACCCCATACCTGTGTTTTTAGAACCTGGTCTTCAGTTATATGCCAGACCCAAACTCTTTTATTGTAACTTAAATTGCTTGCTCTGTATGTTTACACTCTGCTGTAAAGGGGTGATAGAGACTGAGGGGGTGCTCTCAATGTGCTCATTATACAGGATGAACATCCATGATCTGAAATGCTTTGGACTGACAGCTTTGGATTTCTGAATGCTTGCCCGTCTGTGTCATAGATATATACCAAAGGTTATGTGCGCTCAGGGTCCTTTTTTTTTAATTTAGTCCTAAGTTCACATGGGTAGAGAATCTGGAAGTTTCAACTGATGCACTAGATCCTATATCAGGACCGCAGCTCCCTTTAATTTGTAGACTGGCCTTTGTCCGGTCTCTTGGAATCTATTAGATAAAATAACAAAGGGTGCCCTCCATAGTGCAGGTAAAATATTTTTATTAAAAATCACACAACGATTCTTCATTCATTCAGTGTACCAAATAAAACTCTCAAATACGAGAGTAGGAACAACATATATTAAAAGCACAGCGGCAATCTCCACATCGGTTTACCGGCGTCAGGCTCTGAATACATCGTCTTGGACCGGGTCTGGAGGTGCTTGTGTCGGGTGCTAATAACCTCAACACGTTTCATCCCTGTGGGACTTTGACCTCCTGACGAAGTCCCACAGGGATGAAACGCGTTGAGAATATTAGCACCTGACACAAGCACCTCCATTCTGAATGAAGAATCGTTATGTGATTTTTAATAAAAATCTATCCATCTCAAACAATACACTGTTGTGTGCCTGTCTTCCGACTGCGACCTGTTACATAAAGTCAGGTATTTTCATAACAGTGGCCTTAAAGAAAACAAATCTAAATACATTTTTGTATCTCGGAATTCCGGATAATGGATGCTAAAGCTGTACATCATTTTAAAAACATAGGGCAATACTAACATTCTAGTAAGGCCAAATACATTCTTCTGATTGTTTCAGAACCTAGCACAATATAGCAAATGTGTGATACCTCTTTCTGTGTTAATATAACTTTCCTTTCCCAGATAAGCACAAATGATTTGCAATTATGCAAATACATGTTACGTTTGTCTCTAAACCTGAGATGATACAGTTCCACCAAGTGACATCAGGCCTCTGTGAATTAAATCCCATTACTTTTAAAGAGAGAATGCACCTATATAGAGGGCTAGATTTACTAAACTGCGGAAAAGGAAAAGTGGAGATGTCTATAGCAACCAATCAGATTCTAGCTGACTTTCTCTACTATTTAATAGGAAAGTAAGAGCTAAAATCTGATTGGTTGCTGTGGGCAACATCTCTTTTTCATTTCCCGCAGTATAGCAAAGCTAACCCTAAGTGTTATAAGGGGGGATGTTCCAGACCATTGCTGTCTAATAAAATGATAAGCTTTAACATTGGCTGTATAGGTTGCAATACTGTTTATGCCTTATTTTACAAATATTAATAAAATAACAATAAGGACATGCATATAGGCTGGACGCTTCTGTGTAGAGCTTCTATGAATTTCCTGTGTTTCTTGGGCTTCCGCCCACTGTCCAAAATGTTGTGGTTGGCAATAGTGATTAGTGCATGCAAGGAGTAAGTGCAGAATGCAGGCTGTTCCTGGGTAGGAATTGATGTGAATCAGTGAGCTCTCCTGCCAGTTACATATTTATTAAACAGTAGCACGTAAATACGAATCAGTCTCTTCCCCCTCCCTCATTCAGATTGTTCACATTGCATTGCAGTATTTGGCATACCCTGCTGATGAGAGCTTCGGTTTGCAAGTTTTTGTGTCCTATCTAGTTGTTTCCTGTGCAGTTTGCATGATGCATTTGTATGTCCTCATCACACAGGGAACACACTTCTGCCAACTAAAATGAGTTTTTAGAGCTGTTTTTGGTTAGCACAGATACACTATGTATTGTATATTGGCATGGCAATCTCAGTTTTTACTGCATGGGGTCTGTTGTGATATCTTTTATACTACCCCAAACTGGTCATGCCAGGAGACTAAATGTAATGCTAATCTGATGATTGCCCTCATTTTACCGTGTTACTGTTGTATATTTTAAAGCCATAAGGCATGTTATATCCAGGTCAGTGACTTGGAAATTTGATGGATGTTAATAGAAATATGGAAGCATGCACAAAGCTATTTTACATTTATTTTTTTTAACAATAAGAATAGTCCACTCTCATCTAAAATGTGTTAACGTATTTTAGTATTCAGTTCCACTTTATGTAATGATTAACTGTGTTATGCTGTCCAGTGCAAGAACTGTATACCGGAAAACAGCATTTCCTCAGTAATACTGATAAGCATTAACTAAAGTTATGAATTTAAGATACATGTGAGCCATTAGTGAGACTACAGACATCTGCTTGAATGCTAAATAAACAGCAAAGCATGCAAAGGCCTGTCTAGTACAGGTAATGTTTAAGCTAGGTTAGGAAAATACTTCTAAGGAGACATCACGATGGGTGGGGGTCACTAAGTTTTTGTCATTGTTTTTCAGTCTGTTAAATTGTAAATTACATCACATGACTCCCATTCACTGTTCATTTAATGATGTAGCTCTGTGTGTGTGCATCCACCTGAGTGTATGTATCCAGTGGGACTTAGATTATTTTCTTGCAAGGTTCCCAAGTTCAATGGAGAAGTTGAATGATCCCATAATCTGACTATAACCGTATTGTGCATGTTCCCGGGAGCGGTTTTCCATGTGTGCGAGTCTACACAGTCTCTCTCAGGAGTATACTCTCCTGCAGTATCTGTGCCATTGCTCTCACGTAACAAGAATATTATATAAGAGAAATGCAAAGTACTGCTGCAAAAGACTCAAGTGCCTAATTAGCTAATATGTATCTGAAGAGAGCAGACTGTTACAAAGAAAAATGATGTGCTTATTAGTGAAATTGATGTTTACATTTAAATCCTGCTATAAACGCCTTGAGTTTAATTATAATTTATAATAAGAATATACCTCATATTAAACAACACCTATGCAGTACAAGTTTCAGTCCCTGCCATTAAGCGGTAGTGCTGAGCACATTGGGCCGGATCCAGAACTACGTCAGTCTTCCATAGACGGACGTAGTTCACTAAACAGTAGCTACTGCGCATGCGTAGTAGCTATTGTACGCAATCTGCGTATCATTTCAATACGTAGATTGCGTATATGCGGTCTAAGGAAGACGGACGTAGTTCTGGATCCGGCCCATTGCCCATATTTATATGCTCTCTGACATGTAGCTAAACTTTTGTATATAAAAACTCCCGATGGAACATATTCAATTAGGGAAAATAAATGTCTATTGTCTGTGGCTTTTACTAACTATCCAGACTTTTGATGCCGCTCAGAGCTCAGTGCCAGCCTTCTGTGCGGACGAGGGGAGGCCACTCTAGCCAGTTCATTGACTCCACCTTTAAACTTCCACAACATCCTCACTTATAATGGGGATGACACTGAAGTCTGGATAGTAGGAAGTGCGTTTAGCGCCCCCCCCCACCACTGTGCTATAACCATGCTTTCTTCCTCCCCGATAGCATTTTCCACATCCCATCCCACCAAAGACGGAACTCTGGATCTAGATCATCCACCCTGGATATGGCAATCTAGCATGCACTGTTCTCAGCGTTTTCCAGTCATTTATTGGGCATTAAAATATGTTAGAGATTCAGAGTGGATGTTCTTGAAGCCATTAAGATAGGAGCCTCCTACGCTTGCTCTACATAACTCTGTCAAGCACAGAAGTAAATACTCTATATGCAAGAGCAGAAGGTGAAATACTTGGGCACCAAATTATGGAGGCGGAGCTCAAGTCTGCATGGGCAGGGGTAGGCGGAGCTATGTTGGAATGGGGGCGGAACCGCTGCCTGATAGAATCTGTCAGAGGCTGACAGTTTAAAAGAACACTCGACACTCCATGTATGACGAGTGCTGAGCGCTACAGCTCCCACAGCCTCTCTCTCTCCTCTCAGCCACACCCCTTGCATCCCTATAGTTACGCCCCTGTGTAGATGGTAATTTTTTGTCTTCAACCTACTTGTAAGCTAATTTGGAAGGCGCGTTTGTTCTCCCATGCCAGAGACATCAGATCCCTCTCTAATCATGTATGCATACTGTTATGTTTCCAGTACACCCCCTAACCAATGAGAGGTAAGAGATTGATAGCAGAGGAGGTTTATGATGGAGAAATGGCAACTTTACTAAACATCTTTAAGGAACATGTCCGTGTTTTCACAGTGTTCCAGTTTCTCTGGACTGGCAGACACCTCTCTATAGCTATTTGCATCTATGTAAATATTATTTTATGTCAACCTAAATAGGGAAGTGTGAATTATTTTTGCTTAAAGAAAGCTCTGTTTCATAGCTTCCTTTACCCAATTAATTTTGTTACATGTCAGATACATATTGTGTAATAACTGCTTGAAGCACAACTGTAGCTTGTTTCCAAGGTATACAATGATGGCATTGTGAGAAGTTATTATTGCTGTATCATTGATGCCTTACACGTCACACAAATGCACTGGACCTCATACTTGTAAGGTTGAGCTTTAATTTATATGCTCGCTGACACATTTAAAATTCACATCACTTGTGGCAGATGACCTAATAAGCATTGCAGGCCATGGCAAGCTTCTTCTTTCTGCATCATGGTTTCATAATGCACACAATGCCACTTTATTTACACACATGTAGTGAGGTTTTGATTTTGAAAAGATGAAAAGTCTTAACTTTGTGTTAAGCCCCCCTGCTCTTACATTTTCAGATTCTCCAGCGCCTGTTTTTAATGCCTGCATTTCTTTGGTCTATCCGTGTGTGAGGGGCAGGAGAACTGGAGCATTTAAGTAAAACTAAAACTTTATGCAAATTGTGACAGGTAGAATAGAATATTATCAGTAAATTATAGTGATAAACTGGCCTCCTAGAATTATCCTGAATTGGGCCAAAAATCACTGTAGTTTGTGGCCAGGATCAATTTGTAAAACATCCAATAAATGCCCCAGAAATGCTCTGGTACGATTATTGGATTTTTTTAAACTTGTTTGCTTAAATTTACTCACGATAATTTAAGGGAGCCAATCAGCTTACTGAATGGCTCCCTATTCTTTTAGTGCCTCCCTCCCTCCACAGTGCAGCAGATCTATGTATTATGCTGCTCTAACCGCTTTGAAGTATACCTACAAAACTCTCAGAGCAGCATAGTACATAGACATGCAGCAGCGGCTATTGCAGGGAGTAGTAGAGACAGGGATTAGCCGAAGCCGCGCTGTGTGAACCTCCCTCCTGCAGCCTGACCCTAACCCTCCTTTCCCCGCACCATGGAGAGGTTACTCCCCTTTCCCTGCGGTGGCGGCGGGATTACTCACCCATTCTAAAAAAAAAAATTATAAAGTGGGTGCTATTCGAAACTCTCAGATGTCCCTATTTTGAAAATCAGAATTTCTAAGTGGGGACTGCAACCGGTAAGGACTAGAGCCAGAAGCATATGTAGATGCATGTAATGCACGGTATCTAAGTAAAAACATTACAAACTGTGAAAAGAAGAGCAACTAAAATAGCACATGGCATGTGTCACATAACATACCAAGAAAGATTATAGAGGAACATGTATAGGTTGGAGCAGAGAACATTTTTCAAAGGAAGAGGTGTAATAGAACACAAGGACATGTGTATACACAGGAGAGTGGTAGGTTCAGAGAAAATGTGCAGAAAGGGCGATTGATCAGTAAAATAACCTCCCAACTGAGGTGGTTGAGGATAACACAGTAGAATAGTTTTAACATGCTTGGGATAAATATAAGTCTATCCTAAATCTCAAACTAAATTGATGGTAAAATAAGGTCTAGGATCAGTATAATTTTTAATAAACAACTAGGCAGACTGGATGGGCCATGTGGGTATTATCTGCCATCACTTTCTGTGTTTCTATGTATCGATCTTCTGTATATAACTGGGTTTGGTGATTTCTAGTGGGAATAATTGAGGTCAATACCTTCCATAGATGTTGGCCCCCTAGTTTCTTAATGTTGGATGAAGCATATGTCAAAATCTCTGCAGATTTTAACTTTTTTTGGACCTTAAAAATAAACCGTAAATTACAGGGAAGGCTTGGGAATCCGTACACCACACAACTCTTATGTAGCTGAATACTGAACATACACCCTGCTTTTAAAATATGAAAGCAAATAATTGCTAGCATACATATTTATTATTCTGTAGTGTTGTGTTTTTGTAGTAGAAGCAATAGAGTGACTGGATGCCGGAGAATCTAATTCAGTTTACAGCCATAACCGTTCAGAACCCTAAAATCCATAAGATATATTTTAGTATTTTATAGTCAAGACAGTGGTGACAGACTTGGTGTTCTCAATAGAAGAGTTTAAACCAAATTGTGGACTTCATTAAACACCACAATATACACCGTAGATAGATGGAAATTTTACTTGCATCTAAAAATATTGATTTTGTAAGTAAGCCTTTGAAACTATGACTTTTGAGTGGAATGATATTTTCAGTCCATGAATGCATTAAAAAAAACCCTTTTCTTTCTGGAATCACCACAGACTATGGATAAAATAAAGTGAAGCAAATAATAAAATGTCAGAATCTATCGAATCCCCCGTCATGTGGCTATGCTCTTAGATCTTCCATAATAAGCAGGTGTCTGAACGGGATGCGGTTGACAGTACGAGCATCCAGATTATAACAGTGATACAGCTGCCAGCTGAATTGCGGCTGTATCATTGCTGAAATGCAAATACAAAATTGCTGTTGGGAACGGGTACTTATTTCAACCCGCTCCCAATAGCCAATGGCTGCGGTGAGCTGAGGTTAGGGCTTGGGCTTGAAGGGGATGGTTAAGGTTAGGCTACGGCATCTAGAGAGATAGGGGTTAGGGCTCAAAGAAGGGGAAGGTTAGGGTTAGGCTGTGGGAAACGGAGAGTTAGGTGAGGGCTAAGGTTAGTGTGAAGGACTTACCTGTCTCTGTAGAGAGCTTCGGGAGTCACAACGCTTCCTCTCTCCAGAACTTTGGCTGAAGATGGTTTTTTGCAAATCAGGCCATCGTATTAGTGAACCATACCCATCTGAACATGGAATTAAGTGTTCTTCTCAAGCATACTGTGAGCAGTAAAGCTTCCCATAGTTTAAATCAGCAGTGCCATGGGTATAATATGTGTTGTGTGTGTGTTTATTTAAATGTTAAACATGCAAAGTTTTACTTTCATAAATACACTTGCACAGAGACTAAGGGCCAGATTTACTAAAACGTTTGATGGTGCATTGAAATCAGCGCACATCGCCACATATTTCCCGCAATTTTTGTCCCTCCTCCTCCCCCAAAAAATAAAATAAAAATAAGCCTATTAAAATTGTAAAACATCAACCAATCAATAGTTGCAATACGGATTGCAAGCATCACAGGCTGTCCCTAAATGTTTGAGCGTGCTGACACTTGTAGTTCTCCAATTGCCAGCATGCAGCATGCCCAATACTGTTGTGGCCTGTACTGAATCCATAAATCCATAGTAGTGCCCCATTCTACATGCATAATGAAATAATTGTTGTCATGACCTTCTGTATGGACCTGGAAAGGTCTTTTATAATCCAATCCGGCCTTTGTTTAAAAAAAACAAAAAGCAAAACCCCAAATAGACACCTCAGACAGGTCTTGAATTGAAGACCGCACAATGAAAATGACAGAAGAGGCTGGCGCAATCTCTGTTAATAAGCTGTGATTTTCTCAAGCTGTCGCAGTGTAAGTTTGTTGGTTTGTATATTGTGCATTGCAAAAAAATCGTGATGGCCATTTTAGAAAAGTAGCCATTCCGGTGCATTAACCTTTAGTAAATATAGCAATTTACAAACAGCCAGAAAAACTGCGTTTTTTGACAAACAGTTCTTTAATAAATCTTGGGTATCTTATTGAAATGACTTAGTTCAAAGGCAGGTTTCAAACACAGACAGAGCCACTGTTCTTATGCCTCCATGGGATGTCAGTCAGTCTGCTTCGATGTTGTGTTGCTCAGTGAACACTACCAGATTGGTATTCAATGCTTTTTTTTTGTGTCTGTACTTGCATAATAATGCTTATGATAACTTATTCCGTGAAGTGTGTACCGGTTTGTGGGTACAAGTGTATTAATATGTAATTATGGTTGTTTTGCAGCCCATGAAGCCACTTAAAGCCACTGCCACAACGTCCCAGCCGGTTTTAACAATGCCACAAATTGATGCCATTTTTTACAAAGTCCAAGATATCTACGAAATCCACAAGGATTTTTATGACAGCCTCTGCCCTTGCGTGCAAGAATGGGACAACAAGACAACTGTCGGCCATCTCTTCCAAAAACTGGTAAGGATCTGAATTTAAAATAAGGAAATGACCAACTGTTGTAGTTCTGTTTCTCTGTCTGCACTCACCTCCTCCTGTCTATAAATTTCATAAAGTTACCAGGCAGCCAATAGCCACGTTATACCCTAACAATAGAGGGAACAGCCATACACAATATGGGCTGGATCCAGACTTAAGTAAGTGCTTGAACTTAGTTACTCCTGGGCTAAACCATGTTGATTGCAGGGGAGTCATATTTCATCTGTTGCAAACAGTATTAGTGTTGAGAGGTGATGTTTCCTATCCCAAGTCTAAATAATAGTGTGATAGTAAAGCTGGTCAGTATCTGTGTGCAGTAAGCAATTCAAAGACATATCCCTGCATGCAAAGAATACAATTAACTTGACTCCCCCTGCAATCAACATGGTTTAGCCCAGGAGTAACTAATTTCAAGCACTTACTTAAGTCTGGATCCAGCCCTATGTCACCATTGTTGTCTATGGAAAAATGTGTGTCAGATAATTGTAGGGTCTCTAATAGCTTGCAGTAACTTTACACTAGAGGTGTCACATCTAGGAGCCAGTTGGTAGAGGACTTTTAAGTTGGATCCCTACGTTTGTATTCTCATATTTTGAAGATGACCTTGCAAAAATGTATATTTGACATTTCCATGACATGTTGAAAGGAATGAATGAATATTTTACAAGCTATATGTTGACCTCCAGTGTGTCACACTGTAATACAGTACAGTGTATTAAACCTTGTAAACTGGAGCTTCGCATTTATATATATTTTGCTTGGTTAGCGGTATGGAAAATAGTCATTGCTTATTGATGATGCATTAGCTTGCTGGCTCCTATGCCCACTTATGATCACTATGCTGTTATAAAAATGCAAAAGCTGTGGCAGTAATGACTGTCATGTAGAAGGCTTTGGTGTATTCTAGGCAGCTGTAGTGTTTAAGCAGGGTGTCTGGGCTAGTATGACATGGCAATGTGTAGACATATGGATGAGCAATGGATTCCAGGTACTCAGGGTCTGTAGACTATTACACGTCTATTGATAATTTAATTTATCAACAGTATATTAAACTCCAATTCCATTTAACCTATTTAGTTTGAATTTTTAATGGAGCTCCAAAAAAAATAGATATTTTAAAATGTAATTGAAGAGTCTTCTAATCAAAACATGAAAGTGCTAATTGTCTTTCATGAGTTCTCTTTTCTCAGCTTTTTCTGAGTGGGGACAGTGTCTCAGATTGAATGCTACTGTTTATTAACACTGAACGCTGAAAGCAAAGGAAGTGACAATTCTTTGATCTGCTTTTTCTGTTTTTGCATATAAAGCACAAGTATAGCAACCGTTTGGCTGTAATGTACATGAAAGGCTGAATAATATACATGAAATAATTAGTGGTTTATTCTCAACTCGATATGTCCACCAGGGTGTCTCTTGTTATTCTTGTGGCTGTCATGTTAAGTGGAGGTGCATTGTCCAACAAAGCAATCAAGAAAGGACTGACAGCTGGGCAGTCTTGTTTCGGTAAAATACACTGGCGTGGATTCAGTCCGAAGTACGCACTGCGCTCGTAAGCTTCCACAGCAGAGGCTTCTGTACAGTAAGTGCGATCGTAGATTCTGGGTAATGTGCTCCCCATGCACTGCCCTCACATGTATGAAGCTTCAGTGCCCAGAACCCTTCCTGAACTCTTGTGAGCACCCCCCTCATGAAGGATATATGTGAGGGCTTATCCAAGCCACATTTTAAATACCTTCCCCTGCCCACCATTGCACACACACAGTATGAATGGCGGATTGTCGCACCCCAACTTTGCAAAGGATTAATTTACACAACTGAGAATCCTACATAGTGCGATCCGATGCGTAACTGACATACCCGTGCATGTGCAATGCATTTGGACAGCGTACTTATGAATTTGGAGTGCGCAAGTACTCACACAGGTGCATACCCTCCAACATGACCAATTCCGTTAGGTACAAAATACTCTGCTCCTCAGATTCCAACTGACTGTTACTATGGTAACCACCTTTGTTAAAGAGGCAAATAGTTGTTTGTTTTTTAAATATCAGTTAATTCATTTAAACCAGGTGAGTGACAGTTGGAAGCTCAGGAGCGGATTATATTGTACCTAATGGAATGGGTATAACACTGCAGGTGCAGTGATGTCACAGGTAAATAGTTTCAGAATTTTGTCACCCTCAGGAAACTTTATTAACAATGGATGCTGTTACAACTATCTAATGGAGTGGAGAAGTAATGCTTTCCGCGGAGATGCACTGTAATGTGATTGAGATTGAGCAATGTAATTGGCCTTATTTGTTCATATTGTAAAATGGCAATATCAAGGTTTATAGATCCTATTAAAGTGACATGGAATGGACAAATGAGTTCAAAAGAAGTTTACGCTCAAGTTTATTATTCATCAGAAGTATGAGTGTGGTTATGGCATTTTGTCCTTTCTCACTATGATAAGTTGCTCTATAGTAATGAGACTATCTGGTTGATCAGTTTAAATTAGCCATTTAACCCTAATGCAAAAATATAAATAAATATAGGGAACAATTTCTAAATCTTCATTACTGATGGTCTACATGAAGTGTGCAGCAAGATATTCAGTTGTTCAGGTGCTTTATTACTTGTAGGATTTAAACCATATGGACACAGAAGTGCTCTGAGTCTGTACAGATCATGGTGCGGCCATATTTTTGTTTATTTGCACATGGTTGGGTGCTTACAAGAAGTTAACTGTCTCACTAATCTTGAGGCGCATCAGTCGCACTTAGTGGCTGTTGCTTGGCAACCATGACGTTGCTTAAATTAATGAGTCTTAAGGATGCGGCATGTTTGCAATTTCCTGAAGTGATAGGAGTGCAGAGTACAAGAAGAGCTCATGGTAACTGGAGGCAGATTACAGTAATTATTATCTGAAATCATTACATTCTTTTCACAGTCTCCTGTCAGCGATGCAGGATAAGCCAGGGACTTCTCTACATCCCATGATGAGGATAAAACATAAGACTAAAGGGGATATCATGGAATAAAGAATGAATTCTATTTTACCTGATAAATCTGTATCACTTGCAATTTCCTTTTTTGAAACCTGTAATGTCTCTAGAATTTATGTAATCCTAGCACTTGAGTATTTTTTACACCTTTTGTAATAAAGCAATTTTTGTCTTTCTAATGCACTATTATTACTGGTTCTGTGGTGTTCCTCGTTACACCGCTGCCCTAACCTGTTGCCATGGAAACCCAGGCGCTGGCAGATTGAACTTCATGCGCTGAGGGTTCCTTCATACAGCTATTACTTTCATCTGCTGAAGTGACTGGAGGGGGGGG
>WWET01000658.1:429578-439797 GCA_011038615.1 Limnodynastes dumerilii | reverse complement strand
GGGTAGTGGGGGGGGGGGGGGGGGGTTTGTGCATCCTCTAATCATATTGTTTTGTAACTTTGTGTGTGACCTTCACTTTCCTGCTCTCCCTCTCAGGTCAGCCAGCTGGGAGTGTACAAGGCCTTTGTGGATAACTATAAGTGTGCCCTGGAGACTGCGGAGAAGTGCAGCCAGTGTAACAACCAGTTTAATAAGATCTCGGAGGTAAGATTCACGATCATCTGCAATGTTACAGAATCTACAAATCTTCTGATACGTCCTGTAATGTGCCTTTTAATAATAAGCATTGTCTGACTCTTCCCCCTCCTCCTCCAAGTGCTGCTTTATCCACTAAATAAAGTGAACTTTGTGAACCTGGAGTGCCATTTACCCAGTCTGTGCATACGTGGCTAATGAATGTAGGACTTATGGAACTATCTTTCCTTCAATAACATTAAAGGGACAACCACACATTTCTCTGGTTGATATCACCAGCCTTTCTATATTATAATACCTGGGACTAATTAGACACCCCCAGATCACTTGCCCTTTATATTCATAGTGTTGGCAGGCTGCAATTGCTCTTTCAGTGATCATTACATGCATTATAAACTACATTGATCACCGTTATTATTAAGGCTTCATGCCATGCTGACAGACAGCATATTTGAGTGCTACACTGACAATATAACGTTCTCATTTGCAGGTGCGGTCATAGCATCACCATAGAATAAAAAGATTTTCTTTATCACTCTTTATATTCTATAGTGTACAATTACTTTATTTCACAACAGTTAACCCAAAGCAATTATTTTTTCCCTTTCTGTCTAGAATACAGATATTCATCATTTATTGCACGATAATAAGGCTTCTCTCTCATATTTTTACATACTTATCCTGTATGGGATTCAAGCTACAAACTCAATTTAGCTACTCATGAACAGTAATACCAACACTGCTACATTCATGTAGAAGAAGCAAGTGGATGATAACACGTCCAAAATAATTTTATTCCAAATAGTGAACTACCATCCCTATTCCTGTGACCCTTCAGCCAAAATACAGAGTTGAGAAGTCTTTGCTGCCGCTGTAGACCAGGCATAGGACACCTTTTGCATGCTAGATGTTGTGAAACTACAAGTACTAGCAGCATAGGCTTAGCTGACTTGTAGTTTCACAACACCTGTTGTGCCTCAGGTTGCCTAAGCCTGCTATAAATCATCTATTGTCTGTCTTAACCTATTTATTAACAGGTCTTAACCATAACAGCCATTTGCTTGTATCATGTGTGTTTTGTGGAATAAAGCTTCAGCCAATGTAGAATGCACCATCAGAGCATAATTTGAGTGTTAGGTGTAGTGGAGCTTCAGTGAGTAGTCCTCTTGCTTAGGGCCAGATTTACTAAGCTGTGGGTTTGAAAAAGTGGAGATGTTGAAACCAATCAGATTCTAGTTCTTACTTTCTTTTTACATACTAGAAAATGTTAGCTAAAATCTGATTGGTTGCTATGGGCAACGTTTTCCAAACCAGCAGCTTAGTAAATCTGGCCTTTAGTGCAAACATTTTTTTATGTCAAATAAGCCCTAATTAAGCATCTATATTTTAGATATTTTAAGTATCTACATTTCACAATTCATATTTTAAATCCTCTTTGCAGTTTGAGCATGTTTCAAAGATTTATAACTACATGTTTTACTTACCAGCCATTATGTGAATGATAAGGATAAGTGAAGGTTACTTTACTTATGGCTCAGGTGTCTCCATGAGAACACCCTAGAGTGCTCTGGGGGTTTTGCTTCCTCTGGTTAGGTTACAGAAATCTGTGTGCTTTACAGTTCTCTTATTCCATGCCTAATGCTTTTCCCATTTCTCTGCGAGTTGTCAGCATATTCTGATGACTGCATTAGAAAAAAACAAAACTAAAAACAGGCAAAAAAAATATATAAAAAAATTTGCAGAAAATAATTAACCATTGCAAGGGCTACAACATGAGATATGTTACTCATCTGGTATCATTAGTTTCCATTATGCTGCTTCTAAACCTCTATGCAATTATCAGGGTGATCTTACGATTCCAGACCATTCGGAACAATATCTAAAGAGTATGTATGCTCCAACGGTTGTTGTGTAAAGAAATGTTGCATTGGATGGATTGACTTTATAAATATCACTGATACGATGGCAGACAAATGTGGGTAGTGTGTACACAGGTATCATTGTCTTTCTGACTTTTCTGTCAGTCTCCTGTGCAGCATAGACAGATATCTGTACAGTGTGTATGGAGTGAAGATTGCTTTCGTAGATGGTTTGGGGAGATTAAGATCTCAGGTCTGCTGGTAGTTCCGTATAGTTAGGACATGTGAATTATCATACTCATTGCAGGTCAGGTATGATTGCATAGGTGTTTCCCCATCTTTACTTGTTTGGTAGTCTTAGGCTTCTTGGGATTAGCTACTGGACAGAGCAGTTTTAACACCTCCCTTCTAACATTTTACCATGTTTACATGTAATATCAAACAGATTTGCCCACAATTTGCCACTTGCAGAACTAGGCCCGTATTCAAGAAAAAATTACGTAGATTTACGTAAAAAAATTACTACACATGTGCAGTAGTAAAAATAGCTAAACACCGGACGTATATGTTATACGTCCGGTGTTTAGCGATTTTTACTACTGCGCATGTGTAGTAATTTTTTTAACGTATCTTTTTCTTACATAGATTGTGTAAAGACCGAATTTACGCAATCTACGTAAGAAAAAGATACGTAGATTACGTAAAAAAATTACTACGCCTGCGCAGTAGTAAAAATCGCTAAACACCGGACGTATATGTTATACGTCCAGTACTCTGAATATGGGCCCTAGAGCTTATGTCACAGTACTTTTTCTACCTGTCTTAATAAGAGTGATCTTTTCCAGAATCTGAAGGTGAAAGGACCCAAGGACTCAAAGGAACTGCCGACATCCGTAACTATGGAAGGTATGAAGCATAACTGCCAGTCTCTCAGTCATTCCTCACTTATTAGGCCCTTTTGTCTGGTGCTTTGGTTTTCTCATCCTCTGATCACCTTTTATCTTTGTGTGTTTGGATCCCTGAACATCTGCTGTTTTTGTTGAGCCTTCCCGAACTGTAGAAAATATATATTCTCAAGGTCACATCTGCAGTTGTCGGCTCGGTCATTTCATGTGCCGGATAATAGTGCACTGATTAGTAATAGCTACACTGAGCTCCCGGGCTAGTGATTCCACCCTTACATTGCCAGAGGACTAAGAAGACATCACAGCAAAGTCATTGCTTTCCATACATATTATAATGCTATCTGTTGTATTAGTAACTATATTCTTGTATAATAGATTTACTACCAGTCAGTCCTTGCCTTAATGACATCATAGCTTTATAGAAACAAAGAAACATAGAATGTGACAGCAGATAAGAGCCACCCAGTCTGCACAATTACATATTTTTATTGAAACAATACTGACCCTATACCCTATTTGACCCTCGGTTTAGTTTAAGAAGCAAGATATCCTTTTATTATTCCAAGCATGCTTTATTTGTTCTGCCAGATGAATCCTGCTTTCCCGCACACCTTTATTATTGCCATAGATTTCATCTCCTTTGCATCTGGGATCTTTGTGTCTGCTATTGATTGCAGTACATTGGGGACAAAGCTTCTCTTGCTGTGCTTTGAAGTGTGGGCAGTTTCATTCAATCCTTCTTTAAAATGCCAGCGATGTCCACCTTGAGCACGCCTTCCCAGCCACACTCCTCCCCTCCTATCTTGCTGTCCCTCCCACCTCTCCTCATTGCATGGAGTGTGTCTCTGTGAATGTGTAAAGCCTGTATGTTAGGTGACTGCTATTGTGCTGAAACCAGCAGATTGGCTTCTGCCGGCTGGTGATGGGGAGTGGGACGAGACATGGCTTGATGCTGGGGCAATGGAAATTCTCTTGATCTTTCGGCTATGCTGTAATTGCACCTATGGTAAATGCATGTCTGTGCGTGTTGTATGTCTGTTCTCACTGCTGTGTTTCCTAAGTCTTACAAGTGTGAGGCAACATTGCAGGTGTTTTATGATCTGCACGTTGGAGTTTTCTTTGTTAATACATTTTTTCCAAAGGATGTGCTCTTATTTTGGGAGTGATTACATTTGTCTTGGAACAATGTGCTGTGTTCCTGTTACTGGAGAGATGTAAAACTATAGTAGTCTGTAATGGCTGTGGGGTTTTTTTTCTACATTTTTCTGCTTCATTGCACAGGGCTGTCTTTACTTGTGTCATGTCTTTCATACCATCCTTAATAGTCACGTCCCTGCTTTTCTTTTCCTCTCCAGCTGCTTTTGCTCTTTATGATGTGTCTGTTGTAGATAGTGGCTTGTCATAATGCATTCAGCTGCTGTCCTCAGCACGAGATACCAGGAGGAGAATGGACTAGTGAAAGGGAATGTGTATTCTTAGCCATGTGTCTATTTTCTGGCCAAAGCATTGAAGCATAAAATATAGCTTGCTGGAATAAGGTATATGCATTGATAGACAGCGAAAAGTCTGCTATGTGTTACATGTAAAATAAACGGTGAAACTCTTGTTTCCAGGCACAGCTGAGGAGGTCTCTGTGGATGAATGGATGGTGCTTTACAGGAGGGTCAGACACACTGCAGACTCGTGCATTAAGGTCACAGGCTGAACAATAGATATAGGTTACAGTATGCTGTGGTGGCTTCACCAATAAGCAGTCTGTTTACTTTAGACCTGGCTCTTTGTGACCTTGTGCGAGTCAATGACTCGATGCTTATACTCATTTCTAACATTGAGTTAACACTTTCAGGTATAATTTTATGTAAGTTGTGATATGCAGTTAATGTAACGAGGGTAAGCTCTTCTAGCTGGTGCCCTTTGCTGCTTCCAATCAATCAAGAGTTGGCTTATAATAGATTAAGTAAGACTAGATGAACTACAGTTTTATACCCTTGCAAGCTCTGCATAATTGAATCCCATTATCATGTGTTTTGCTTTTCTAACCCATCTCTGTGGAATAAACTTTACATCGTGAAAAGGATGAATCTAGACTTTTTTTTTTAATAGATCTATTCCGATCACTTTCCGTTACATAACATGCCCGATGATTATTAACCATTCCATGAGGCTGCACATGTTAAAAAGTTCAGCTCTTGTTTCCTGCAGCACTAGGGATCAGGGAGCATTGGATACCAGCCTCCAGGCTCTTTGGATTATCCTTTGTGTCTACTTCAAGCTGCTATAATAGTTGCTACTGGGCAGTGCAGCTTAGTTAAGTGTTAAAGTTTGGAATATTGAGCGACTATCTAAGATAACCCATCTTCCCTTATGATTATTGCTTTTATTACCAAACTATATGTTTTCACAGAATTGCTGTTTAATAGGTCTGTACTTCGTTCCAGACCTCAGTTTCTCCTATATGAGTAATTCAGTCACACAAATAGATGACTAGTTGTATTTGCTGATTACACATCCATATTTTTATTTCCATGCTTGCACATTCCTTCCGACACAGCAGTGATGGCATTGTCAGATATTCAGGCTCTATAGGAGTATTTATCCTATACGGTCAGCTGTTGGCCCAATATAGTGGTGGTTTTAGAGCCAGCACAAAGTAATTAAAAAGAGCCAGCACAAAGTAATTGAAAAGTCCAATTAAGTCCAATTAAAAAGTTCTTAAAACAAAGTTTCACGGTTTTAGGAAAACTATTAATTATGAATCCTGAAGGGACATGGGACGTGATTGCATTTTATGCTGAGGTGCAGAGGACAATGTGTGACTGCTTTCTCTAGAATAAACTGGTCATTGTGTACATGGAAAATGTCACTTGGAAGCAGTCATTCAAAACTGAAGTCAGGATCAAAAGCAGCATCAGCAGGAAATCTTCCTGATGTCATAGAATGTCAGTTGCTCTGGTTTTGGACTTGTACAGTCATATAGCATTATTCTCTATCACACAGGTCTGACAATAAGCCTTTACACTAACTATTGCAACCACATTTAAAGGCCTCATTGTCTCCCACAAGTGGACACGCTGAATGACTGGGCCATGTTCAATTTGTCCCTCAAAATGTGTGGTGAAACTCTGCAAGGTGACCTAAAAATTCATCACTGGACAATGTAGTGGGATAGCAGTATTCATCCTACATCCTAACTCTATCCATGGCCACTCTGAATACATGAGCTAATTGTTGTAACTGAGCATAACAGTTCCATTGTGTGGAATGCTTGCTCTTTGAATTTTGAAAGGTAAATTACCCGACTTACACATAGTAATATAAAGTCCTCTTATTTTTCTGTCCCTTCTTTGTAGCATGAGGAAGTGGATGCTTCTTTTCAAGCAACATACCTTGCAGCAAGGCCCTCCGGTGCAGTAGAATGTAACACGAACCATGCTCTGATACTAGCTTTTAATGGAAAGGCAGTTTGGTTGTTTTTTTTTTCTTCTTATTTTAGCGTTATACATCCAATTTAAGTAACTTCAGAAGGTCAATAGTTTATCTTGCTGAAAATTGCCCCTTTCTGACACATTTAAGTGAATGAGGTATGCTCTGCCCTTGTCTCTCAGGAGTGGTTACACAAAGAAAATGATGTGCACAGCATCTTCATATGCTTCAGTAAAGCTGAAACTGTGATCTCTATTCACAACAATGTTAGCACCACATTAATCAGTTTACCTGACTGGTAGGTGCAGCGTCTACATGTATATTTTGTACAGAAAGAAAAGTTATACATCTGAGTATAAATGGGCTTTAGAATCTTAGGCTTAGAGTGACTAATGTCATATCATGAATGGAGCGACTTACTGGACACCATGAGGTTATACAGAAATATGGGACATATGGTAGTGATGATAATGGTCTTGCTTTTGAGCTATTCAATTCTAGAAAGAGAATAGTGGATTTGAATTGGTTGGAGCTGTGAAACAAGACTTGAGTGCAGAGTTTAGTTGAGAGAGGCTTGAAATGTTAAGGTGGAGATGTTGCTTAGGTGTGGGGGTGAGTGGTGTTCCCCTACGAGGAGGAGGCTTAAGCGAGGAACCAATCATTTGTGGAGGATGTGTTAGGACATAAAGGAAGAGAGACATGTGAAGGCCCTGACTACAGTAATTACCTTTTAAATATTTCTCTCTCAAATATTTGGGGATTAACAAAAAAGAAAGTGGTCTTGGTTTGTGGATATTAGGTCTGCTAGGTGAGAGGGTAGATTTGTAATGGAAGATGTCAGCATTTGTGCTTGGCATAACGAGGAAGCTTTTGCAGGTATCTGGGTGGAGTTACATCTTTCAGAAACCATGTGTGACAGCTGTAGCTACCTGGTCTGTGGCAAGCATTGAGGTTGGGGTCAGACAGCTGGAATGTGAAATGTTGGAAATAAAACAGAGAGGCAATAACATAAGTTCTATGGAGTGTCCATAATAATGGAAGACCATTCAAGGAAATAAGCATGAGTTTAGTATCACTACGGTAGATCAGCAGTTATTGAAATCTTCTAAGATAAGACAGATTGGTAGAAAAGTATATCCAGGCTGCCAAATAATTCATAAACTAGACCAGACATGTAATAGATAACAAGATAACACCTACGACCCACAAATAGGTGATTGCTGCAGCTTTTGTTCATGAAAGAGAAAAAGGGTGTGCATGTATGCAACTTTGTGTTCCATGGTGCACAGGAAAGACAGAACAGATGAGAATGGTGTTGGAAGGACAGAACTGATGAGAATGGTGTTGGAAGGACAGAACAGATGAGAATGGTGTTAGAAGGACAGGACAGATGAGAATGATGTTGGAAAGGCAGGACAGATGAGAATGGTGGTGGAAGGACAGAACAGATGAGAATGGTGTTGGAAAGGCAGGACAGATGAGAATGGTGTTGGAAAGACAGGTCAGATGAGAATGCTATTTGAAGGCAAGTGATAGGTGTAAATGTGTGGTAAAGGAGAGTAGTGGGGCTAGACTGGGGAAATGTCACAAACAGCCAGGAGGTAGCTGAGATAGACGACTAAGCAGGAGTGACAGAAGAAACAAGGGCTAGCTGAGTGCATGAGAGAGGATGTGTAAAGGTTATTAGTATAACTATAACTGAGGTTCCAAATATGGATTGAAGGTGACTTCACAAACCAAACTAAAGATGTGATGGAGGGTAGCATGTTTATCTGTATCAGTATATCTGGACAAAATCCTGTTCCCCATTCCCTATATAAATGTTAACAATGCTATCATTCTATATAGTGTGTACACATTTATAAAGAAATACGTTAAACACTATCATTGTTGTCCGTAAGCTTACATAGAGCGAATATGTACAAGTAACCTAGCAATATGATTAATCTAAACAGTAGCAATGAGCGTAACCCAATATAGCTATATTGTGAACTAAACCTCCTTTTTATTTATGTGCAGACACATAGTGTTATTTAATGTATGTTTGGAGCGCCGGACCTCTCTTGTTCCCAATATGATTAATGACTAATCACAAACCTCACACTACAAAGACTTGCAATAATAGCCTTAAACAATGACCAAACAGTGTGTTAATAACCATTAGCATAATAAAATAACAGAGCTAAGAATAATCATTTCAATAAATGGTTGTCTAAAGTAATAACAATTAAAGCGGCAAATTTAAAAAAGGCAGCTTTAATAGTTACCATTCTTGTAGGTTTCTTATTAATAATTTGTGTTTCTGCAAAGTTACTTGTGAGTACCATGGCTACCACAGTCACATGATGTAGTGATTTTGGATTAACCTTCTGTGCTGTCTTCATGATACCCTGTAAACCCATCCATCCTGTGCACTTGTGGCCTCACCTTCAGTGTTATAATGATTAGTAGGACAACAACTAGGAAAAAATACTTCTAAAAAAAAAAAGCCATCTATATGTAAACGTAAAATAGATCTGATCCTGGAGGCTGGCTGCATCCTGACCCCCATGTGGGTAAGGTGATCTAGACTTGAGTAAGTGCTTGAAATTAGTTACTCCTGGGCTAAACCATGTTGATTGCAGGGGGAGTCAAATTAATTGTATTCTTTGCATGCAGGGATATATCTTTGAATTGCTTACTGCACACAGATACTATCACACTGTTTTTTAGACTTGAGATAGGAAACATCACCTCTCAACTCTAATGCTGTTTGCAACAGATGAAAAATGATTCCCCTGCAATCAACATGGTTTAGCCCAGGATTAACCAATTTCAAGCACTTAAGTTTGGATCCAGCCCATAGACTTTCAAGAACAGGATCCTACCTTTAGATTTACGTGTAGGGGCAGCTCGGTAAATGTTTAAAGGTGTAAGGGCTTAAACGCCCTTACTGTAAAATTGAAATCGATCCCTCACCCTTCCCTGCATATGTGATGCACGCTTCCTGTCACACCGCTGGAAAGACATCCAACACACAAGTCTGGCTCCTGAGGATTGAGATCCGTGCTGGGTGTCTGCTGTGTACACATGTGTGGGTTTTTTTTTTAGAAGTCTGCATCTTCTTTAATTGGGGGATCTGGAAAACCTGTGTTTGAGAAACACTGGGTTAAGGCATTGCTATGGCTTTGCTGAACATGCTGTTATGCACTAAATACAATATGTGCTGTTTCTCCACACGATTGTGCTCATTTTTGGTTTGCTTCTATATTTCAAGGAGAATAAAATGAAATTAGCAGGGGGCTACACCACATGCAGTTTTCATGTTATCTGCTTACATTCTGAGATGTAAAACATTCCAGCATTCCCAGGCTCAGCTACACTGTAGTGCGATGGATGCTGCAGATTTAATTGGCGATAATCTTACTGGTAAATATAATTCAGGATATCTAACTTCTGTAGCATCACCTTTTCTTTTTCACTATGCTATTCAGTGCTTACCGAGAAAATAAGAATAATACACCTAATACAATAATTTGATGTAATACAATAATAGAACTAACACAAAACTTATTTAGGTAATTTGTATTTTTTTTTTATTCTTTAAATTCAGTGCACGTAGTAGTGAGCACATTATATGTGTAGGATCTCATTATAGGGATAATTGTAAGAAGCCAATTCACCACACCAGCGGTTCTCTACCTTTTTTGGGAGAGTAACAGTTACCCACTGCGGAATCAGGTCAAGTAGCACTTTATATATCATACACACACACACACACACACACACACACACACACACTCACACACACTCACACACACTCACACACACTCACACACACTCACACACACTCACACA
>WWET01000658.1:411395-426841 GCA_011038615.1 Limnodynastes dumerilii | reverse complement strand
GAGGAATGTATGCAGATAGAAGAATATGCTATTGTCTGTGGAGTCAATTGTTAGAAAAATTGTTTGTAATGTTGGATTCATTTCAGAAGAGCAATCTTTAGCAGCAGCCGTTATTTAAATGACTTCTTTTTCCTGATTTCCCAATAGTGACTGGAATATAGCCAGCTACAATTAAAGACCGCATTAAACACTAATGAGATATATGCTGTTTCACAGGCTCACTGATTGTTTGAAAAGTAGGACAGGATCTTTAGTTCAGGTGGCCGGGAGCTACATAGTGATCTAAATTTTCTGTTACAGGTAATTATTTAGCTTATTCAGGAAGATTCTGGAGTATTGTGACATTCACAGTGTTTTAAGTGGTATTTAAAAAAAGGCCATCATCATTTGCTTTCAATGCAGGGCCTGTGGGTGATCGATAGTTTGCCTTTGCCCTTAATTAACTAATGTTTGCTTGAGTCTGTTTGCTGTGCAGCCTGATCGAAGTATTTACCATAAATTTTCATATTGTCACTTATTAGAATGTAGTCCATAGAATATTATTTCCATTTGGTGTTTAATATGAGCATGCTGGTAGTCCACAAACAATTAAAAAGAGAAAAGAGGAGTGCAGTTTATTAAAAAGCAAAAATGAAACAAGCACATATAAATATAATACACATAAAAATAGAATATATAAAACAGACAATCCAATAAACTGAAAATATAGGAGACTGTGTATTGAAATAGGGGCCCCTATAGACTGCTAGATTAATTAGAGTAGTTACTCAGACAAATGCATTCTCCATTGACAATATGATAGTAGATAGTTAGCTACTTAATATAAAGGTGAGATCAATCATACAGTTCTGAATATCGACTCGATATGAACCTGAGTAGATTTCTTTCACCTATATGGAGTAGACCCAAATCAGAGAATACAAGAGCTTGTATATACAGGATGCATTAAGAATCGTCTCCGTCTGCCGTATCTCTTCTTTCCCAGTCAGCGTGGTTGTACTCCGTACTGGTAGAGACACTTGCTGTCGGGTATATTCGTTCCATTGTGAGTAACAGATGAACATTCAAAACAGCATCAGACTATGTCATTACTTTTACAGAGGCACATCTAGATTTTGAAGCTTTTGTGAATGGACCTTTAGACATAAACTATTATGAGTCTACCATGAGGGTGCCCTAATCACGCTATTAGCCCCTGAATTAGCATATACATGTGGTATAATACTAATGCCTGGCTACAGCAGTGGGCAACAGAGTTGAAGACAAAAGTCGCCATATTTCATGAGATCAGTGTGAACAGTAGTTGGTAATCAGATGTCTTGGACACCTGCTATATTCAACCAGTATAACTCTGTAACCCAATCCAGCGCTATGGAATGCCCGTCTTATTCAGCCATAAAGCAGGATCTTCTCCCCAGCATGGCCTAAGTCTGTGTGCAGTCCTTCTCTTTATATATGAATAGACACGCTGTGAATGTGTGTCCTATGTGCATCTAGGTGTTACTTTTATTCTAGTAATTCAGCACAGAATAAAATGTACTCCTTATTTTGGTGTAGTGGGGCATAACACAGTGATAGTCCAATTAATCTAAATGTTATTCTACACATCTTCCAGGTAATTTAGGCATTTATGCCTAAATTACTTTCACACGTTTTGCAATAATAACGAACCAGATGCAGACTTCTGAAAAGGGGGCGTTTTAAAATCGTTAGGATTGAAAAACGCCAGATGTGCGAGCACACGTTCCCTGGAAGAAACTGGATCCAGGGTCCCAACCTGGGACCATTTCCAGCTGCAGGGAGAACAGGCTGGAATTGGTAAGTGCTTCCACTTGTTAAGGCGGAACAAAGTATATAGTACAGTGAAGGCATGTTAAGTGCCCTCCATCGTAAGTGAGGAAGTGTTAAGGTGGGGTCTAGTATTGTGGTCCGGATTCACAGTTACGTAGTTTTCATCTTACGTATGTTGCTTTAAGAATTGAGCTACTACGCATGCATAGTAGCTTATTTACACTATCTACGTACCATTTCTTTACGTAGATTGCATAAGCGAGGTCTAAAGCTACCGTAGTAGCTCAATTCTTAAAACAACGTACGTAAGACGAAAACTATGTAACTGTGAATCCGGACCTGTGGCCTCCCCTTGCCTGTATGGAAGGCTCGACACGGATATCTGGATCTAGCCTGACCGTTCTACCGACAGATAACTCTGGAATCTCTCTTCCATTGCGAAGCCGTTCTTCTGAAAAATAAAAGAACATCTCTAGTCGTGCAGTTGAGCTTGTTGTATTGCTTCCTTAGACTGTCTATAATAGTTCTTTGTTTGTTTGAACTCTGACCAACGTATTCATAAAGGCTTTTACAGTTCTGCTATCCAGACATGGAAAAACTTTTACAAAGGCTTTAAACTCATTGTGCTGCGATGAGAGGCTTTTTCCTCACCTTATGGTAACATCACTTCTATTTATATCAGAATTTCTGCTTCTTAACAAAATGGTTGTAGCATGCTCATAGATTAGACCAAGTACTGCAGACTCCTGTGGAAAGTGACTAAGAGTTATTGCAGTGTAGTAATAATGCTGTGTACTGCTAAAGGGACAGCTTCACCTTTACATATCTGCAATCTGTATCATAGGTTACCTGTCTGTTCAATGTGCCAAAGGTGTATAATCTCCCGCAAGGGGTTGGGATCGTTCCTGTTATTGTGGTTTCCTCTGTTTTTGTCATCATTTAATTTTTTTGTGTTTAAATGCATGAGTATACTTGGTCTGATCATGCCTATATGAAAGGGCCACGTGCGGTAAACCATTTTACTGTCCACTTTTTCACCAGGGATCTGCTCTTTTTTTTTTGGGGTAGTGATTATGAATACAGCAGTGTCATGTGCCACCTCCTACAATCATACCCATTCCTTCCACTAGGCCACACTACAAAGCTTCTGTTTTGTGTAAGACAATTGTGTGACAAGAATCATGGAATTCTAAGTAACAGGACAGCATGCGACATGGTAAATGGTGTGTTTGTGTCTCCAAAACACCTTTGTTAGAAAACTAATCAGAATTCTACTTGATATTTTCCCATTGACATTGCACAGTTTGTCTTGGCAATGAGCTGTGTGGGCTGTGTAGTAACATGCCATAGCTGCAGGAGTTTAGCTGTTGTAGCCAAGAACTTCCTCTTCCTATAGAAAATCCAGCTCTCGTTTCGCAGCATTTCCTGTGTTTTGGCTTATCTTCTTCTAATGTCCTTTCCTTTTTCTTCTTTTAGCACTGCTCTACAAACCTATTGATCGTGTGACACGGAGTACATTAGTCCTGCATGTGAGTAGCAATGTATTACTAAACAACACGCACTCTACATTAATAAACATTTTCCAGTGTGTCCTTTAAAGGTCCATTAAACAAAAAGTAGCTTGACCATATAGAAAACACCAAGAACTACAGTTCTTTAACTGTAAAAAATAAAGGACCGGATTCCCGGATCTGGTGTGATTTAGGTGCGGACAGACCCGCACCTAACTCACTCGTCCTGCCCCAATCCCGTCCCCCTTTTTAACTATCCGTGCAATGTCCGCACGGATATTGCCACTACCCGCCCTCCCCAACTAATCTAAATCCCTCCCACTTTTACCCAAAACCTTTCTGAGGCAGCATTACGCCACTTCTTTAAACCTCAAATACTCCGTACAGTCTCTAAAGACCGCACAGAGGCAATCTACATACCGAATTGGTATGCAGATTGTGCAAAGGACCTTCCACACATGCCTAGTAGGTCCTTTACTAAAGATATGCACCTAAGAAGTGACTGCTTCTTATGTGTGAATCCGGCCCAAAATCTTTTAAAATAAAAAAAAAAGAAAATGGGAAGAAAATCCCCCAGAAACCTTTAGTTAATTTTTGTGGTGGGAGACATGGAGTTTGTTCATTATGAGGAAGCATCTCTTAAATAACATGGGCTCTTCATAATGTATGTTTTCTTTAGAGCTGTATCCTCATTTTTTAGGCTCACATTGTTTTTTAACACATCCACTGACGTACTTTGTAGCATTGGTTTTATTATAATTTTTTTTTGTGAAGGTCTGTAAAATATATATTTAATATGTGCCGTATAAAGCTGGTTAAACACTGGTATTTGAACAGTATGAGGCTGATCCAGACCTGAATGTCTGCCCAATGGCGTGGTGTTTCTCTGAATTATTTTGCATTGCACATATTAATAAAAAATGCGTGTGCATTTACGTGCAACACAGACCCAAACACAAGTTACCGCACAGCCGCTTGCATTCAGAGAGGTGTTTTGGGGGGAAGGAAGGGGTGTAGTCAATGTACAGTAAGGACGTGCTCACTCAATTGCTGAACACAGACCTAAGTGCGCACTGTTTGCTGCAAAACAATGGCACCAGCCACAGGATATGTCTAAGTCCAGGAGGCTGCTGATAGTTTTCAGCCTTAGCAGACTATTGCAGTAGCATATTACCTTCTGAACGCAATATAAAAGTTATGGAAATACTGCTAATGCATTGTGTTGGCTTGTCATATAGGGGTTAATAAGCACTTATGTTTACATTAGTGAAGGTCAGCGAAGTACATGTTATTGAATGAAAGTAAGTGGAGCAGGCTCCGTGCTTTGTACTGTGTTGTACGTATGTGAACAATTAAGATACTTGTTGGATGAAAATTACATTGTGTGGCACATCACTTTGTTTTCTATCTTTTGTTAGTAACTAGCATAATAGCAATGTTCGTCATACCCTAGATTGACAAATATAGTCAAGGATAATTTTATTAACGTTAAAATAAACACTATTTTATAGATCACATGAAGGCCACCTTCAGGAGAGGGACAGCCGGGACTTCTATTCTGGGGCCAGACCTGATGGGGGCCCGCCAACACTTACCTAGCTCTGTAGCAGTAGGTATTGATGGTATTCTACCGCCAATTCTTGCTGTTCAGAGCTATTTAGTAGCCGGCCAATGTGCAGGGAAATTTTTCCCTGCGCATCGGCCCACTGCTAAAGCATGTCTGATGGGCCCCGCCCTATGTGACATCACCAGTGATGTCACATAGGGGGCGGGGCCCCGCATGCGATGATGGCGGCCCTGGATCACATAGTTAACAGCTGCTTGTGATGTCATGGAAATCCGTAAAATACACAGGGTTAATAGCGCTAAATTATAAACCGTGTAGAGAAGACCACATGAGAAAAAGTTATCCTTTCTTTATGTTATTCCTCTATGTGCACAGAAAATAAAAAATGCGTCCGTAAGGACGGAGCAGCTTACAGTTCGATGCTGAAGTAGGTAAAAGATTCAGGTGTACAGTCCCCTGATCCACACAGTATGGATGGGTTATCTCTCTGTAGTTCACGTGGCAAGTTAGCAGTTATTCTGACCACGGCTGCTTCCTTCATCCACGCCTCGTTTCCGAGCGTTCCACCGGTTAATAGGTCCACGGAACAAGAAAGGAATAGCAGAGCACCCAATAGTGCAATTCAATTGAGTTTAATGAACACGTAATAAAAGCAAAACATACTCACAAACATGTAATAAAATCAGGCATATAGGCAGATTTACTGCTATAGTCCAATGGAATAATATAAAAGTCTTCTCGCAAATGCACCCATCCAACGCGTTTCGATTGTATACAACAATCTTACTCAAGGCTTGTGATGGCTCCAGGTGTTTTGATATGTATCATGGGCAGGTGAAGATTTGGTAATTTGACGTTTAAAGAAAGATGATCCGTTTTATAAATGATTTTGCCAAGATGCCCTGACTGACCACATAGCAGCACTGTTCATGTCTGACTACAAGACTTACATTACACACAAACCAAATCTCTCTCAACGGTTGGGCATTACAAACTGCAACAGTGGTGGGGGCAACCAAATACCTTTCCAGGCCAAAAGGGCACCACGTTTTCTTTATTTTGATAACAAGGGAAATAATAGTTATAAAAAATAAAGACGGCTATATGTAATACTGTACTGGCTGGCATTTTAGACAGGAGTTACAAGGTATAAAACACATATCTGACAGAAAAGAGCCTCCAATGGCTGCATATTATACTAGTTCCACTTGCTCCGCAAGACTGAACTGCAGCCTAGATGAATTCCTGCGGCTTCCCTCCCCATGTTCCAGCAATACATTTAATAAGAAGATGATGCACCTATTTAGATGACTATACCAGCAAGCATCGTGGCACAATTATGTAATATACAAATCATGTGAAATCTCAACACAAACCCACTTGTGAGCCTAAGCTTATAGATTCACTAATATGATTCAGGTTGTGTATTACATCTGTAGTATTTTTATATTAGATTGAATTGTATTTAATCTCTGTCTCTTATGTTATGGCAAAACATGGCATTTGTATTTAGCGATCTTAATTGTACTCAGATATTTATATAGAATATTAAGAGTCCTCCTTAGTTCACTGCACTTGCACAAGCTACACCTATTCCTGCCATGTGGACACACTCGGGTTAATTATTTGTCAGAAGCTGTAAACCTGCCATGTTTGTCTTTTCTAGCCACCAGGGAAACTTGAGTGCTACACATATAAGGCCAAATGGAACCCCTAACCTCTCAGTCACAGCATTCATAGCTTCCATACTTCATGATGGCGGGAACGGGTGTGTATTGCGCCTCTTTCCATCTATAATGGTTGCTGAGCATCACAGATTTTATCTCTCACATTTATGGGGTGTGAGATAAAATCAGAGATGTAGATTTATATCATGTGCTACTCTGGAAGCACATTGCACAGAATAGAAACTATTTTTTATAGGGGGGAATTTATTGAGCACGATATGCCTCCGGAATGGCATATCGCGCAAATTTACATCGCTGATTTTATCTTGCACCCCATAGAGGGGCATATTAATATCCACGAATTTGGGCGCACTTTACGCTTATTGCCATCTTTGTGTTTAATTGAATTCTCCCCATAGTGTCACACACTACCCACGTTATAAAGCTACAATTGAGCACAGGAATTATACCTGAGGGTGGGACTGTCCTGGCATACAAGCAACTGACACCTAAATCAATGTGGAATACATCTAGAACTGTATAGTGTCTACAGCTTCCCTCTAATTTGTTACTTTACAGTCAGTGGGAAATGCACTTATATGATCTCTTGTTTTAATCAACATATTCTTTAAATTTAAGTGATGATATTGGTCCGGATTCACAGTTACGTAGTTTGCGTCTTGCAAGCGTTGTTTTAAGAATTGAGCTACTACGCGTGCGTTACCGTTTCTGTACGTAGATTGCATAAGCGCAGTCTGAAGACGATCCATGGACAGAAATGGTACGTAGACAGCGTAAATAAACTATTACGCATGTGTATTAACTCAATTCTTAAAACAACGTACGTAAGACGAAAACTATATAACAGTGAATCCGGACCAATATCTCTTTAACTGTTCCACTTCACTAAAGTCATTACTACACAAAGTCCTTTACTAATGCAGTGTTTAGTATGATGGCTCTGTCTGCCTGAGATCCGTCTACATAAAATGAATATTAATGGAAACAGTGACTCATGCATCACATGAATACTAAATGTCACATAGATATGAGCTAGGCGTGCTCCAGAATGGTTGTCACACGGCTGAGAGATATAGAGTCCTTTGATGTCCTATGTTAGCCGCTCCCACCATTTTGATGTTTGACGTGTTACTTCTTATAATGCATGTGTAAAACCTGGTTATAAATGTCAATTGTAAATAAAGTTTCTGCGTTACCTGCCTCATTACCGCCTTAGTAAAGCGTGATTAATCTGTATTCCACAGCACACGCTCATATTCTACACATAACCTATACTGTTATTCAAGAAATTATGAATTCAATTTAAAATATTTTCTTATTTATAAACTGAAAAAAAAAACTGATTTACAATAATTAGATTTTAAAGATGCCCCCAAAACAATGCAAATTGATTACCACTATTTGCATTTGATTTTGTGCCCCCATGTAAACTGTCTGAGTAATTATATATTAGTGCCCGATACCAAACATAAAAAAATAGATAATGACGGCAAATAAGAGCCACATGGCCCATCCAGTGTGCCCAGTTGTTTATTTAAAACTATAATGACTTATTTAACCTCAATTTAGTAATATTTCCGCACATTTCCTGTGAATCTACCATGATACCACCCTCCAGTTTATATTCATGCCCTCATGTTCTATTACACCTCTTCCTTTGCAATATGCCATCCTCTAGCCGGTCACAACCCTTGATATAATAAAAAGCTGCTATCATATCCCCCCTCTCCCTTCTCTGCTCCAAGATATACATGTTTAGTTCCTCTAGCCTTTCTTGGTATGTTGTGTGACACAGGCCATGGACCATTTTAGTTGCTCTTCTTTGCACAGTCTCTAATGTATTTATATCTTTCTGGAGATTATGGCCTCCAGAACTGAACACAGTATTCTAGGTGAGGGCGTACCAACGATCTATAAAGGGACATCACTACTTCCCTCTTTCTCTCCCTATGCAACAAAGCATCTGACTTGCCTTTCTCATTGCTTTGTTACATTGTTTGGCTACCTTTAAGTCACATGAAATAATGACTCCTAGATCCTTTTCCTCAATAGTTTCTAATGCAGTGCCATTAATGATATACTGAGCTTTTGGGTTTTTGTGCCCAAAGTGCATGATTTAGCATTTTTTGGCATTAAACTGCGGTTGTCACACTTTTGACCAGGCATTTCTACCCTGTTACATAACTTTGTGTCATCTTCAAAAAGGCATATTTTCCCCTCGATACCACAGGCAATATCACTTATAAAGATATTAAATAGCACTGGTCCAAGTACTCTGGGGAAGTCTACTGATTACCTTACCATCCCCAGAAGGGATTTAATTTACTACAATCCTCTGGTCTATCCTGGAACCAAGATCATATCCAGCAGCTATCTCAATCCCAAAGTTTCCAGCTTATTTAACATTATTGGGAACGAGTAATTGTCCAGTTTCCTGTTACCAATAGTGGGGAGCTCAGGGTTGGACAATAAGAAGGGAAATGTTAGGGATAGGCTGCAGGACATGGAGGGTTAAGGTTAGGCAGTAAGAAGGGGAATGTTAGTTATAGGCTGCTGTACAGGGAAGGTTAAGGTAAAGCAGTTAGTAGGGCTGCTAGAAGGGGAAGGGAATGGTTAACTTACCTGTTGCCGTTGTCACTTTTTGGAAATCGTCCGGCTGCTGTTACAAGCAATGTTCAGGTGGATGTCTTGCTCTGCAGTCTGGATGTGGTTTGTCAGAAAGAAGCCCTTCTAACCAGTGAACCACATCCCCATGTCCCATTCATGTCTTCGCTCTTCTTTTCTTTGCTGTATTCTATGTGATAAATCCTGTGTGTGTTCATTGGTCACATTTGTGTTCTCTTGTGTATTTATAAAGTAAGCGTTGCACAGGTGCATGCAACATAACAGTCTGCAGTAATTGGGACACAACAGAGATTTAGAATACTACTTGGTCATTATACCATACATTAATGGTAATTGTGTTCAATCAGTGCAGATACACGGAAACATGATACAAGGTGTACAGAACTTGCTTAATATGGGATCTGAACTAACTGAGTGCTGCTCAGATCCTTAGGGCGCTGCAGCACAGAGTCTACATTTCATGAAAGGTTTTAATGGTTGTTGGTAGCAAGGACCATATGTGCTGTAATGTAGTGTAACAGGTTTTCTCTTACATTAGATATAGGTTATTACATTAGATTGTTGTGTGCTGCCTCTAGTATTTCACTTCTTTATTTTTCACTAATACAATTATTATGAATACAAAGCCAGTCAATCCTATTTAGACAACAAGCTCATCTTTTATGGAACCAAAGAGAGAAAATAAGAAATGTCACTAGTAATTACGGATTGGATAGATCAATCTAAGGTCAAGGAAAGTGTATCTTTACTGGCAGTAATAGTAACTGTAGCAAAAAAAGTTATATTGCAATTAATTGGCTTAAATTGTCTCCTCCTTTTCTGCACATGGTCAAAAATACATTGTTGGAGTTGGTATATAGGGACAGAAGTGCAACCCTTCCAGATATAGAATCAGGGGTTTCTCGGTCTATAGAAAATGGGGGACATGCATTGAGTATCTTCCGCTGCCCAGTGTAAACGCATCATGTCAGTTTTTGAATCAACACGATGGTCACTTCTAAGGGACCTGAATCCTTTGGTTTTGAGTCTTCTGAGGTGGGATGGGGCCGGTGGAGCGGGAGTCTCTAGATGTTGCCAGTACATATGTTAATGGTGTTAGTAATTGTTTATTACTGTGTCCTGTTACTTTAAAGTCGTTTGCAAACATTTTATATTAAAGGCTAAATTATAATGCATCATGGGTGAACTAAAATAATTACTGTAATATCTTAGAGGTATATTAAGCCTTGAAAAAGGAATTCATTTGTTACCGGCTAGATATTTCATTATATTTAATATACTTGCTATGTTTCTTTACATTGTTATTGTCAATATACTGTATGCAATATATTGTTACATTGTCTGCATTCATAAAATGTACAGCCTTTCAATTTGAAAACCTGAAAATCATTAAAATGTTATAGAAAACAAAAAAAGAAATGTCACTAGTAATGTAGTAATGTTGTAGATGCTGGAGCCCAAGACTTTGTGTAAGAAAAATAGCATTAAACTGGATGCTGCTTGGCTATATACAGCATTTGTTTTTCGATCCTTGCATAGGCTTTATTATGCTACATTAAGCAGTGGCATTAGTGATTCTCTCCTCCAGTATAATTACATGGCATGTGTGTGTTTGTCACTAGTATTTGTTATTAGCCATAAGGGTCCAGATTCACAGTTACGTAGTTTTCGTCTTACGTACGTTGTTTTAAGAATTGAGCTACTAGGCATGCTTATCTACGCTATCTACGTACCATTTCTGTACGTAGATTGCGTAAGCACGACCCGTGCTTACGCAATCTACGTATAGATATGGTACGTAGATAAGCTACTACGCATGCGTAGTAGCTCAATTCTTAAAACAACGTACGTAAGACGAAAGCTAAGTAACTGTGAATCCAGACCAAGGTGCTCACTAAAAACAGAGCTTGATGACACTTTATATGAAACAATATAATCGTCTTTTGGTAGTATATGTAGGTTGTAAGTAGGTGTTTTTATTTTACAGAGTTTGAAAGTAAAATCTACTGCTGCTGTTTCCACACATTAATATTCTGTATGTGAATCCATTCTTATTCCAGGATCTCCTTAAACATACGCCTGATTGGTCACATTTGTGTTCTCTTGTGTATTTATAAAGTGAGCGTTGCACAGGTGCATGCAACATAACAGTCTGTAGTAATTGGGACACAACAGAGATTTACAATACTACTTGGTCATTATACCATACATTAATGGTAATTGTGTTCAATCAGTGCAGATACACGGAACCATGATACAAGGTGTACAGAACTTGCTTAATATGGGATCTGAACTAACTGAGTGCTGCTCAGATCCTTAGGGCGCTGCAGCACAGAGTCTACATTTCATGAAAGGTTTTAATGGTTGTTGGTAGCAAGGACCATATGTGCTGTAATGTAGTGTAACAGGTTTTCTCTTACATTAGATATAGGTTATTACATTAGATTGTTGTGTGCTGCCTCTAGTATTTCACTTCTTTATTTTTTACTAATACAATTATTATGAATACAAAGCCAGTCAATCCTATTTAGACAACAAGCTCATCTTTTATGGAACCAAAGAGAGAAAATAAGAAATGTCACTAGTAATTACGGATTGGATAGATCAATCTAAGGTCAAGGAAAGTGTATCTTTACTGGCAGTAATAGTAACTGTAGCAAAAAAAGTTATATTGCAATTAATTGGCTTAAATTGTCTCCTCCTTTTCTGCACATGGTCAAAAATACATTGTTGGAGTTGGTATATAGGGACAGAAGTGCAACCCTTCCAGATATAGAATCAGGGGTTTCTCGGTCTATAGAAAATGGGGGACATGCATTGAGTATCTTCCGCTGCCCAGTGTAAACGCATCATGTCAGTTTTTGAATCAACACGATGGTCACTTCTAAGGGACCTGAATCCTTTGGTTTTGAGTCTTCTGAGGTGGGATGGGGCCGGTGGAGCGGGAGTCTCTAGATGTTGCCAGTACATATGTTAATGGTGTTAGTAATTGTTTATTACTGTGTCCTGTTACTTTAAAGTCGTTTGCAAACATTTTATATTAAAGGCTAGATTATTATGCATCATGGGTGAACTAAAATAATTACTGTAATATCTTAGAGGTATATTAAGCCTTGAAAAAGGAATTCATTTGTTACCGGCTAGATATCTCATTATATTTAATATACTTGCTATGTTTCTTTACATTGTTATTGTCAATATGCTGTATGCAATATATTGTTACATTGTCTGCATTCATAAAATGTAAAGCCTTTCAATTTGAAAACCTGAAAATCATTAAAATGTTATAGAAAACCAAAAAATGTCACTAGTAATGTTATAGAAAACAAAAAAAAATGTCACTAGTAATGTTATAGAAAACAAAAAAAAATGTCACTAGTAATGTTATAGAAAACAAAAAAAAATGTCACTAGTAATGTTATAGAAAACAAAAAGAAATGTCACTAGTAATGTTGTAGATGCTGGAGTCCAAGACTTTGTGTAAGGAAAATAGCATTAAACTAGCATATGCTGCTTGGCTATATACAGCATTTGTTTTTCAATCCTTGCATAGGCTTTATTATGCTACATTAAGCAGTGGCATTAGTGATTCTCTCCTCCAGTATAATTACATGGCATGTGTGTGTTTGTCACTAGTATTTGTTATTAGCCATAAGGGTCCAGATTCACAGTTAAGTAGTTTTCATCTTACGTACGTCGTTTTAAGAATTGAGCTGCTACGCATGCGTAGTAGCTTATCTACGCAATCTACGTACAGAAATGGTACGTAGATAAGCTACTACGCATGCGTATTAGCTCAATTCTTAAAACAACGTACGTAAGACGAAAACTAAGTAACTGTGAATCCAGACCAAGGTGCTCACTAAAAACAGAGCTTGATGACACTTTATATGAAACAATATAACAGTCTTTTGGTAGTATATGTAGGTTGTATGTAGGTGTTTTTATTTTACAGAGTTTGAAAGTAAAATCTACTGCTGCTGTTTCCACACATTAATATTTCTGTATGTGAATCCATTCTTATTCCAGGATCTCCTTAAACATACGCCTGCTGACCACCCTGACTATCCATTGCTGCAAGATGCTCTCCGTATCTCACAGAATTTCCTGTCCAGCATCAATGAGGACATCGATCCAAGAAGAACTGCGGTCACCACACCAAAGGGCGAGGTCAGGAGCACTCGGGGAACAATGTCTCTTTTCCCAAATTATGTGCACTCTTGTTTCTAAAATATTAGAGTGCTGTTTGCACGGCCTAGGCTGACAAGTAAAATGTGTAGACCGTTCTCTTCTGTAAACAGAATAGATTACTACTGTTCCAAATTATGCTACGCTGCTGTGTATGTCTGGCAATTTCTTTTTTTTTTTTATAATTCTTTTGTATTAGGCATTTCAGATATTAGTAACATACATCACATAAATAAGAATAGTTTGTGTTAACAGAGTTTCAACACATCATATGGATAAGGTTACAATGCATCAAGTACAGGGTTAAATGTCTGTGAATTTCTAATGTTAGGTGTTCTAAATGGAGCTTGGTGTGTGCTGAAGTGACATAAATGGCTTCTTAAGCGATGGCGTTCTAAATAATCCAGTGGTTTGTGCAACATTTTCCAGTGTGTCATCCATACGGTATATTTAACAGCTTGTGTGTGTGTTGACAATGGTATTCATTCATCCAGCGGTGAAGGAAATGCTAATGTGTGTGTGTGTATAGACAGACGTTGCAGTATCGTCACAAGAGTTCCCTTTTTATGACCAGTTATCATTGTTTTATCCTTTGTCTAGTATGCTAAGTATTCTCAAACAAGCATGGATCAAATACAATATGCCAAGAGCAATAGAAGCATAGAGCAGTTACAGACTGACAATGTCAGATGCTTTACATAATAGGCTCACACATCATACTTATAAAACATACAATATGAAAATGTGGAAATGTCTCACAACAATAGTTTTCTCCTCAAAAAGTTCACATATAGCAGCAATGTTTGGTCTTCACGCTTGTGTTCTTGATGCTCTCTTCACTAAGGGAAACTTGTGATATCAAGAGCCTACTTTAACTCTTCCAACTCACAGCAGACCCAAAGACACTACAAACCAGCCATGCTGCCTTGACATATAAAGGATAAGAAATGTTTATTGTAACGAGATAAAACTCACATTATTCTAACTTGACTGGCTCAGAAAAACGAGGTCCTGTTACATAGAGATAAATCACCTTGTTGTATGTGTTTAGGTGCACTGCTCATCTTGCCGTACTCTCCTTTAATTGTACCAGTGGCTTTTTTTTCCAGACGCGACAGCTGGTAAAAGATGGGTTCTTGGTGGAACTCTCTGAAAACTCCCGCAAACTGCGGCACTTATTCCTGTTTACAGACCTCTTGCTTTGTGCCAAGCTGAAAAAGGGAGCTGTTGGGTAGGTCTGCCCCCTCCATCTTTTTTCCCTATGTGCAGCTTATTTGAATTCTCTTTATCAATATATGATTTCTATTTTTTTTTTTATAGCATTTTATCCTATTCTATTACTTTATTATTATTTTTTTTATGTATTTTATTTTGATTGAAAAAAAATATAAGCAATACTAATATAGAAATATAAAGGATTCCTCTTTTATTCGTAGCAAAAGGGACCAATTTTGAAAAGAGTTTCTCGTTAGTGCCCAGAATTTATCCGAGCTCAGCGTTTACCCAGCAGAGATAGAGCCAGTGCTTGCTCTTCCATTCATTTACACACTTGTATTTTTCTGAATCTCCTTTTTATTGATCTCTGCCCAGCATAGAACCTTTGCTTCCAAGACAAACTACTCAGATGCCTTAAATATATAGTTCCTCAGTTATTGTATCCACCTCTGCTGCAGACGCTTATTTACCTTAAACCCCCAAGGGGTTGGCAGTTGGGAAAGTGTCTATCTATACCCCAGGACCTTGTTGGCATACACCTTGTTGGAGCAGTCCCTAATCAGTCAGGACTTCACACTGCTCATGTAGGGGGAGCTGCATGTACATCACAGCAATGCCCCATGTACATAGAAAGGGGCTGAAGAGCAACCTAGCACTGTTTAAATTAATAGCAACACCAATTGCTAATCAGGTGCACTTGTGGCATAGCATAAACCCCCTGCTTCACAATTCCTGCGTTTGACTTATTTTTAGGTCATTGAAACATATGTTAATTTTTTTTTTTACAGTATATTGAATCATCAGTATTTGCAAAAGGTTTTGTGTGTGTGTATGTATGTATATGTATGTGTGTAAATATAT
>WWET01000658.1:388113-403447 GCA_011038615.1 Limnodynastes dumerilii | reverse complement strand
AGAGTATTTGTTAAGGAGAATCAGTCCTAATATGACGGGTGGGTGCTACTAATAGTGGTTCAAAGCAATTACAGGAACAAAGAGGTTTCTCCAAAGAGAGGAACGGGCAAGGTAAACCTATTGTACAAGAAACTTCAGCAAAAATTAACAGTTAATTCAACATTTAAAATAACAGCAAGGCGAAATATTTAAAAACTGTAATCATGTCATTGCTTCCTGCAATTTCAACAAGTCACTACAATGAATGAAAGTGATGTTAGGTTGCAAATAGTGTATATGACTAAACAACTGTAGCGTCATGCATGGCGGATGGGATGCATATATATTGTTGCTAGGAGGAGAAGAATGGTTTTTAATATGATGATAACACAATGTGCACCAGAGTACCTCCATGGTCTATTTGCAATACATCTGTATCCTCAGCCAGGTGCCTGCCAGCTCACGACAAAGCTTCACCCCTATGTTTCGGAATGTGTCTGTCCCTGCACTGCTCTAAAAGTGCCCCAAAAAAGTCTAAAGAGTCCAAGTGCAATCAAAGTGTATTGGAACCAGCATAGTCATGATATGACCTAGACAATAAAGAAAACTAAACATCCAGGAAGCATGTAATAGACAATATAAAAACAAGGGTTGCTGAGGTGCACCTCAGCGCCCCCTTTTTCAAGGAGAGATGGCAGTATTTAAGAGCTTGGTGCTGGCAATCAGAACGAGGTCCGCCTCCGTTGTTATGGAAGCTGGTGACGTCTATGTATGAAGACCAATCCTAATGTGGCGTAACCAAATAATGCACAGATCGTCCCCTTTAGTATGGACGCTATTAAAATACTTGCATAAAGACCAAATCTGGTATCCGTTAAAGACTCCTCATGCTGATCATGACAGACTTGGTCAAAGTTCTAGAAGAGACAATGAGAAGCCATAATACTATTTAGACTTCACTTTTTATACATCTAATGATTATATCTTATCAAATGAAATTGCTCTTACACAAATATGGAACGGAGAACTAGTCAGTTGATTAAAAATGCTATCTCCTCTCTACATAACAGTGGAAGAAACTCTCAGCTCAAGCTTTTAAAATGACAAAATGTATAAACCATGTAGAAATGTTTATTAAACTATCTAATAGATTGTATCTAACTGCAGCGAAATTGCATACTATGTGGCCCTCCGAATCAAAACTATGCTGGCGGGGATGTGGTTTGACAGGTGACATACTCCATATATTTTGGGCTTGTCCCAAACTTCAGCCTCTGTGGATGGAGGTGTTTTCTTTAGCTTCACGAGTATTGAATCCTACCATTCCCCCAACTCCTCAAATGGCTTTCCTCTATCTCTTCTCCCCTATGTTACCCAGGGAAAAACATTATGTCCTGGGCCATATATTAATTGCAACTAGAGCTGCTATAGCGCAACATTGGAAGGACCCAGAGCCTCCATCTCTCCCACAGATAATAGCTAAAATTACATTTCGTTTTACTATGGAAACTCTAACAGCGAAATATCAAGTGTCTGCAAACTCTCCCTTATTCCAATGGCTACTCTGGTCAGACTATATTGAAGAAGAAGCTAGACAACGGACACCCCCGGACTAATTGATGCTAGTAAAGTACCTAGTCTCCTAACTTATTCATTATTAACCTAATTAAGCTTAAGTGTATAGAATTTGAAAGTTATAAGCCTGATGTATACTGGTTTACAATTGCATTTAGATAGTAGTCTCTTCTAAGTATTTAACAGATCAGTAAACAGATGCATGTACCATAATTACTGTTAAGATACTGGTTTCCCCTTTTCTATTCTGTACCCCCCTAACCTACATTAAAACTTGAATCAAAATGTATTGAAGTAAAAAAAAAAAAATTGCTATCTCCGTAACCAATGTAAATAATCAAACAAGTTGCAGCAAGAGATGTATGTAATAATAATAATAGGGAATCCCAGTCAAAGAATGTATCCTAAAACGACCAATAAGCAGTGTGTGTGTTTTTAAGAGGAAAGTAAATGATATTGTAAAGTAAAAGGGAAGGGAAGGGGGTGTAGGTGAATGATGGGACTGACATTATTATTATAATAACACAGAATAATTTGCTCATTGAGGTCATTTGGGGTGACACAATTCATTAGGAAAATGTATTTTGATTCTTTCTACAGTAATACTTTTCTCCAAGTCACATCTCTTTGGTCTTTTGTTTTGACCTTGAGCATCCCATAGGCTTGCAAGAGGTTTGGATTAGAGTAATGTTGTTTTAGGAAATATCTAGCTACAGGTGTCAGTGTCTTGATGATGTTCGTATCACTGGGCATTTTTAATAGTGTATATGCTCTAAGAGATGCTGTTACAGTACCACGTATTGCAGATTACAAGGGCAAGAGAGACAATAAATGATACCTGCGGAATCGCAGTTTATGAAAATCCTAATTTTGTGTATTTTTCTTTATCTGTCCGTAAATGCGCTACATTTAAAGCAACCTGTGATGCTTTTATTGAAAGTATGTTATTATGTTATGGGGCATCTTACCAGGTGGTCCTTCAGATTGGGTTCCCTACGCCAACTCATTTTAAAGTGAATGAGTGCAGATGGCATCAGCCAAAATAGGGTCAGAGCGTAAGACATTGGTATGTTTACAGAGAATGTTCATGATTAAGTTTGCCTCATAACAAAAAGTGCCCACTTATCTAAGCTCATTAGATTTAGTTTTAGATTTAGGTCTCAATTAATTTGCTCTCCTATTAAAGGTGCTCAATTTAGAGTAATTTCTACGTAAGTGTAGATACTCACCTCTAGGGATGCCTTTAATGGTGGCTTTGTTATGCTGACTGTGACTTAACAACAGACTATTCATTGCAGTCTCCTTGCTATAGGTTGATCCATCTGGATTTAAATTAATTTGGAGATCTAAAAACTCAGTAGTGTCTTCACTATGTTTTAAAGTTAGTTTTAGGTTCAAATTATTTTTATTCAAGTATTTCACAAATGCTACTAGATCTTTTTATGATCTTTTTATGATCTAAATCCTAAATATATTGTCAGTAAATCTTGTCAAATGTGTGTAAGCGCATGTTCTACGTACGTATGTGTCTCAGCAAAGTCCACTTCACACTCCCACCTACCTAAGTATAGGTTTTCCTAAGTGGGAGCGCAAGTGGTCCCCATAGCTGTTCCCTGTAGCTGTAAATAAAACTGTTGGCCAAAAAGAAGAAAAATTTTGGTCAAAACAAAATTCAAAAGGTCAATTAGAAAGTTATTCATAGTCTGTTTTTTGTTGATCCAGAAGATACTTAAGTGCCAGAATGCAATTTTTGTGTTTAATTCTCATATATAGTGATTCCACGTCAAGAGTAACTATAGGGGAGGTAGAAACAAGTCATAGAATTTAATAAGCACATCTGTCGCATATAAAGGATTGTAGTGTGGTGACCATGTGTCTAAAGTGCTTGTCCAGAAAGACATTAGCTAGCTCTAAGAGGCTGCCTCTGATAGTTTTTGTGTACCTTCGGAAGCATATAGAAGGTGGCTATCCTAGGATTTGACACAGTTTGAAAGTCAAGATTAGAATTAGAAAATAAAAAAAGAATAAAATACAGTACAAAAATAGCAAAACAATTTGTATGAAGAATAAAAATGCAGGATATGCAGCTGTATAAGGAGAGAGAGAGAGAGACAATAGAGAGAAAAAGTGGGAATTAATGAGGACAGGAGGGAGTGGAGCCCTGCTCATAAGAGCTTTCCTGCTAAGTGGGAGGGGGTGAACAAACACACAGGGATGAAGATGGGGAGGGCAGGTTAGTTTAGGTGGAGGAAGGATAGTATAGCCTGAAGAAGTGGGTTTTGAGGGAGTGTTTGAAGGATTGGAGGGTGCTAGATTGCCTGATGGGTTGTACCACATGGCAGCCCAGGAGAAGTCTTGGATGCAGGTGTGAGAGGTAGTTATCAGGTTGGAGTTGAGGCGGTGGTCACCAGCAGGCTGGGGAAGTCAGGCAAAAAGGTGGATGGAGAGGTAGGGAGTGGTGGAGGAGAGAACCTTGCAAGTTATGGTGAGGAGAAGAAAATTCTGAAAGGGACAGAAAACCAGTGTAGAGATAGAGATGGGAGGTGGAGGCAGTGCGTTTGGAGAAGAAGATGAGTCTGACTGCGGCATTGAGTATGGATTAGGAGCGAGACCGCCCAGAGGGAAGAATGTTGTAGTAGTCGAGGCGGGAGATAACGAGAGAGTGAACGAGCGCTTTAGTGGCATCTGTGGTTAAGAAGGGACTGATGCAAGCTATGTTGCAAAGGTAAAAGCGGCAGGACAGTGAGAGGGCACGGATGTGGAGGGTAAAGTAAAGTGAGTAGTCAAGGATGACACCCAGGCAGCAGGCTTGGGTGGATGAGGAGATGATGGAGTCACTGAAAGTAATGGAGATGGTAGGGGGGTTGAGGGGATACATGAAGGAGGGAGGGCTAAAAATTCAGTTTTGTCCATGTTAAGCTTAATAAATCGCTGGGACATCCATGAGTAGTTGGCCGAGAGGCAATCTGATACTTTGGGCAGGAGAGTTTGGTGGAGGAGAGATAAATTTGAGTCGTCTGTAGTGAAAGCTAAAGGAGCTGAGGAGGTGTAGAGCGAGAAGAGAAGGGGACCAAGAACTGAGCCCTGGGGAACACCAACGAGAAGAGGAGTGATAGGGGAGGAGGAGCTGCGGGTTGAGACAGAGAAGGAGTGGTCCGAGAGATTAGAGGAGAACCAGAAGTGGACAGTGCCAGAGAGGCCAAGAGAGTTAAGGCTGTGCAGCAGAAGGGTGATCAACAGTGTCAGAGGCTGCTGAGAGATCCAGGAGGATGAGAAGGGAGAAGTGCCCTTTAGATTTGGTGGAGAATGTTTGTGAGGGCAGTTTAAAAAAGAGTAGGGAGGGTGGAAAAAAAAAAAAAGTAGGGAGGGTGGAACCCAGACTGAAGAGTGTCCAGGATGGAGATGTTGGTGAAGTAGCTTATCAGACGTTGTAAACAATTTGTTTAAGCAGCTTGGAGGCGAAGGGGAGAAGGGAGATGGGTCGGTAGTTGGATGGTGAGGTGGAGGTCAAGATTAGGTTTTTTAAGGATGCCATGGGAGAGGGATAAGTTGAAGAGGTAAGCAAGATGAAAGCAAGTAGAAAGAGAGAGATAGACTGGAAGGGATTAGAGGGGATAGGATAGAGTGGGCATGTTGATGGAGAGGATGATAAAAGAAGGGAGTGTACTTCCTCAGCTGAGGTGGGGATGAAAGCAGACTTAGGTGGGGGGCTTGGGAGGAGATGAGAGAAGTTAAACATGATAAATTTATGGGTTTAAGAGCTTTTAATACATGTTGTTAAAAGATTTTTATTTGTGGACATACATTTAAGTTGTCCAACTACTTTAGGCCATTTAGTAGAGCTGCCATGCTGTATGTTATTTTGGTTAAGGCTTAAAAGCATTTTTGCCCATGGGCATTATGTAGCTGTGTTTACCCTTATGAAGTTTGATGTGGTTCTGGGAGAGTCCAGGTCGGGTCACTGGCATTAGGAATCTTTTAAATATAACTCATGCTGGACTCTGTGTGTGCTGCAGATGTGCCGGTCCACACGAGCAGTCAGTGAAATCTGCTGCTTTTTTTTCTACTTGTCCGCAGGAACAAAATGCTCCAATATTTGCAGTATGGATACTCTTTAGTGAACTTTTAGAATAAGAATTTTACTGATCCAAGTTTTAGGTTAGCTGTGGTCGTCAGTACCTTTGTGTTTCTCCGCTGTGACACATGGTTTCTTCAGACGGAGTAAGACATTTTATCCTGTCCGGAGTATTTAATTTAAAAAGTATCAATGTGATTGACAGATGGGTTGAGACAAAAGGGTTAATCCTTTCATTTATCGATCCAAACAATGGAGTAGATCCAGACCTAAGTACATTAGCGTTTTTACGCTAGCCGCTGACGTAAAATCGCCTATTTGTTTTTCCTGCGCATGCACACAGCAGATGTCACGCCACATAATTATGAACATACGTACCATTAGCGTAATTACAAACGAAGGGGCAGGGGCATCCATACGACAATGGTAGTTACGCTTTGTAGGCGGAGGGAGGCATTTAAATCATGCAGTATGGGCCGGATTAGGCCGTTACGTACGTAAATGCATTACATACGTCAGTACTTATGCTTTGAAAAGTTAAGGTAGGATTTGGGAAGCATAAAACGGCCAAAGTTCGTACAAGCGACAGGAGTGTATTGAAACTACGCTACGCGATGAAACGTAACAAGCCCGTAGGTCTGGATCTGCCCAATGTGATTAAAACAAATTCATAGTAAAAATTCATAATAAGAATGTCAATGACAATAATAGAAGTGAATATAAGAAATTAAACAAGCATAAAGAACACAAAGAGAATACATAATACCACAGATAAAATATCATTAATCTGGGGGTTTCTGTATTGAGATCATATAATCTTGGTTAATTCATAGAATATTTTCAAAATAGAAAAATATAGAAAAACAACACTGTCCCAAAGAGGGAACACATATTAAAATACATTTTGTATATTTGCAACCCAGCTGTCCTTGAATTGCCATCTCAACTTATCATCAGTTATTTATAATAACTGAGATGAGACAGAAATTCAATGGTTACATTTATTTATTAATTGAATTGAATTTGTTTTTCTGATTTGCCCTGAATCCCAAAATATGTTTGGGTTTTGTGTTGTATCTCCTATTTTAAGCAGTTGATTTAATGACTTGATAAAAATGGCATTAACCTTTTTAGTATATTTCTCTTACCCCGCAATCAGAATATCTGACAGGATGTGTTTTAGGAGATTATATACTGCCATAAACTCCCATGCTGTAAAATAGCTTTTGATCAAAAGCAGCTAAGTGGAGCTGACATGTTAAGCTCAGAGTCCTTTCATGTGGAGGCTAAGTGAATCCCACCACGGTGACAGGGTCATGCTTAATATTTATCAGTTCTACCAATGATGAATCACTTGCAGAACTTCAGCAGATGGAGCCTGAACCCCACTGAACCCAGTACGGTTGCAGTTGCCGTACAATTTACTGGATTACAATTTTGAGAATTTTAGTGATATAAGATTTCAGTTTTACCTGATGTCTATAATGAAAGGCAAACTAACTTGACATTTCTTTAAAACACACACCATGTTGACTGAAGTAGAGCGCAGTGTTTTAGTTTAATCATTTTGGGGTACTTTGCTGCTGTTAATACCTGGCACATAGTTTGAAGAATTATATTCTAAAATAGTGTAAAAATGTGACAGTGAATTATGAAGGTATAAGTTTATGAATGTGGGGTGTAGGTAGATTTTTTACTATAGCTATGTCTGTAAGATTCTTGCTTTGAGTCCTTACTGTGGAAGGCACTTGGTGGTAATTCCTCTCAAAAGAAGTTGTTCTGTGGTAAGGTGCTTGGCGGTAGGTTACTCACTATGGAAGGTGCTTGACAGTAGGTTACTCACTATGGAAGGTGCTTGACAGTAGGTTACTCACTATGGAAGGTGCTTGGCGGTAGGTTACTTACTATGGAAGGTGCTTGGCGGTAGGTAACTTACTATGGGGTAGATCCAGAACAACGCTGCTAGCGTAAATTCACACATTAGTGCTTACTGCGCACGTGCACGGCAGATGTTATGCGACGTAAGACATAGCGTAAGGGGCAGTCATGTATCAGTAGCGTATCAGCTTACGAAAGGGCGTGCCAGCCATATGCCACTAGTATTTATGCTTTGAAGGTGGGGTGAAGCATTTAAATCGTACAGTATGGGCATGCTTAGCAGCGTAGCTACGTGTGTGAAGTCCGTCCACTAGTAGTTACGCAGCGTAAAGTTAAGGTAGGGTATGGAAAGCGTAAGGCGCCTAAAATACGTACATGAGAGGGGTGTGCCGAGGGGAGTGCATCGAAAAAATCAAAGCATTCTCCCTGCATGCATAGAATAAAATTAACTTGACTCCCCCTGAAATCAACATGGTTTTGCCCAGGTGTAACTTTAAGTTCTTATTTTCAGCCTCTGAATCAGGCCCTGAGAGCCTATATAGTCCCAAATTTTAAAATGGTGCCACATTATAACCTGGCATACAATCAGTCTTAAAGTAAACTGGAAGCTCACTGGAAGATTCTTTTTTGAGTTATATTTAAGACTATATACATTCATAATGTTAAGGAGACTATACTTTTCATTATTCATTATTTGGAATGCAAATATCATTCACAATAAAATTCTTTGAATAAAGGAATATTTATGTGTAATGCATAAGCACACTGAGGAAAGCAGTTATTTTCTCCCACTGATCTATGTTTTCTTTAAAATCTGGATAGTGTTACATTCATAGCTGACAAATTTCTCAGTAATTTTAAATATGGTTTTCAGTGCGGAAGTAGATATCTACATGATTCCACATAAATAAGAGCGTGTTTACCCTCTCAGCTTTACTGTTGCACAGAACTTTGTAATGCTTTCCTCCTATATAGTACAAAGAACAACTACTTGATCAACAGAACACAGCTCTAGTAATCTCCACCGGTATACTACCTAATCTCTATGTACAGTGAATGCAACAATAAAGAAAATAAAAACATTAATGCAGATAACTGACAGTGAAGTAGTGCCAACTCACCTAGGGGTAGATCCAGAGCTACGTACGAAAAGGATTTTATGTTAGCTGCTAGCGTAAAATCGCTCATTAGTACTTACTGCGCACGTGCACGGCAGATGTTATGCGACGTAAGACATAGCGTAAGGGGCAGTCATGTATCAGTAGCGTATCAGCTTACGAAAGGGCGTGCCAGCCATATGCCACTAGTATTTATGCTTTGAAGGTGGGGTGAAGCATTTAAATCGTACAGTATGGGCATGCTTAGCAGCGTAGCTACGTGTGTGAAGTTCGTCCACTAGTAATTACGCAGCGTAAAGTTAAGGTAGGGTATGGAAAGCGTAAGGCGCCTAAAATACGTACATGAGAGGGGAGTGCATCGAAGGTACGCCAGCGTAAGACCAAAGCGTAGCTCTGGATCTGGTCCTATGGAAGGTGCTTGCCGGTAGGTTGCTCACTATGGAAGGTGCTTGGTAGTAAGTTACTCACTATAAAAGGTGCTTGGCGGTAGGTTATTCACTATGGAAGGTGCTTGGTAGTAAGTTACTCACTATAGAAGGTGCTTGGCGGTAGGTTACTCACTATGGTGCTTGGCGATAGGTTATTCACTAGGGAAGGTGCTTGGTGGTAGGTTACAATCTCTGGAGGGTGCTTGGCGGTAGGTTACATTATAGAAGGTGCTTGGCAGCAGGTTACTCACTATGGTTGGTACTTGGCGGTAGGTTACATTATGGAAGGTGCTTCGCAGCAGGTTACTCACTATGGTTGGTACTTGGTGGTAGGTTACATTATGGAAGGTGCTTGGTAGTAGGTTAATCACTAGTCGAGGTGCTTGGTGGTAGGTTACATTATGGAAGGTGCTTGGCGGTAGGTTATGCAATGTGTAAACTTTTTTTTGTCTTTTAGTTACTAACAAAGGAAGTTGTCTGTGTTGCAGTAGTAGAAAAATTGCACACCTTGCACAGGGCTGTAACTATCTGTATTGAACACCCTTATGTTATGGTTTAACTTGGAACTGCCAGTCCCATTAAAAGCACTATTCTTTCCTACCTAAAATTTAAGTGTGGCTAAACGGCATTCTCCCACATGGCAAATTAAACAGTCACATCACTCTCCCCACATAACGTTACACCATTCTGCCAAATTTGCATTATTCCTTTCATCTTCATTTACTTAATGAAGCAAGGAAAATGGAGGTTAAAATACAATATGTCTAAGAATAATTATAAATGATTTTCAGACCAGTGATTATCCTAGTGACCACCACACAATACAGACTGCATCCTAGTGGCTGGCATTCTTCGTCCTGGACAAAGGCACCAGCCGCACTTCCCTCTTTACGCCCCTAAGAATGAAGAATTAAACAGGAAAATACAGATGAGGAGACAATGATGCATGATTCGTGCTGTAGTCCTCTTTAGTTAGGACATTGTGCTGTGATAGTCGGTTGTGTAAATATTTTGAGGAGCACTGATTAGCGTTAGTCATAGAGCTCTATATGTTCATACGCTGGATAGGACATGTTATATTTTGATCTGTTTTGTTTTTCTCTGTGAATTTTGCATTCAATGTTTCTGATTTCCTCTTCACATTACAGATCTCTACTGCACACTAGAAGTGGATTCATTTGGTTATTTTGTCAGCAAAGCTAAAACCAGAGTGTTTCGTGACACTACAGAACCTGATTGGAATGAGGTAAGTTATTATTATTATTATTATTAACATTTATAAGGCGCCGTACAGAGGCAATAGCAAAGACAGAGAGATAGACAGTATGGAGAAAAAGGTAGGAAGAGATGATGACAGGGTAGAAGGATGATGACAGGAGGAAGGAGGACCCTGCTCATAAAAGCAAACATGCTAAGTGAGAGAGGGTGAACAAACAGGAGACAGTGGTGAAGATGGGGAGGACAAGTAAGTTTAGGTGGAGGAAGTGTAGGCTAGCCTAAAGAAGTGGGTTTTAAGGGAGGGATTGGAGGATGCTGGATTGCGTGATAGAATGTGTTGGGTTGTTCCAATGGGGAGGGGCGGCCGGGGAGAAGTCTTGGATGCGGGAGTGAGAGGTAATTATCAGGTTGGAGTTGAGGCGGCGGTCACCAGCGGAGCGGAGTGGGCGGGAGGGAGTGTGGATGGAGATAAGGGAGGAGAGGTAGGGAGCGGTGGAGAAAGAGAGAGACTTGTAAGTTGTGGTAAGGAGCTTAAAGAGAATTCTGAAAGGGATAAGAAGCCAGTGTAGAGATAGACAGAGAGGGGAGGTGGAGGCAGTGCGTTGGGAGAGGAAGAGGAGTCTGGCTGCAGCATTTAGTATAGATTGTAGGGGTGTGAGACGGACCAGAGGGAGGCCAGAGAGGAGAATGTTGCAGTAGTCCAGACGGGAGATAACAAGAGAGTGAACGAGCATTTTGGGGAGGGAGCGTGGATGGAGATAAGGGAGGAGAGGTAGGGGGCAGTGGAGGAGGAGAAAGACTTGTAAGTTGTGGTAAGGAGCTTAAAGAGAATTCTGAAAGGGACAGGAAGCCAGTGTAGAGATTGACAGAGAGGGGAGGTGGAGGCAGTGTATTTGGAGCAGCAGGACAGTGAGAGGGCGTGGATGTGGGGGGGGAAGGAGAGAGAGGAGTTCAGGATGACGCCCAGGCAGCGGGCTTGGGTGGAGGAGGAGATGGTGGAGTCACCAATAGTAATAGAGATAGTAGGGGTAGAGGGGATACGTGAAGGAGGGAAGACTACTATTTCCGTTTTGTCCATGTTAAGCTTCAGAAAACGCTCGGACATCCATGTGGAGATGGCTGAGAGGCAATCTGACACTTTTGAGAGAAGTTCGGGGGAGGGGTCAGGGGAGGAGAGATAGATTTGAGTGTCGTCGGCATAGAGGTGGTAGTGAAAGCCAAAGGAGCTGATAACGTCACCCAGAGAGGAGGTGTAGAGTGAGAACAGAAGGGGACCAAGGACTGAGGACGGGGGGACGCCAACGGGAAGATGAGTGTAGGGGAGGAGGAGCTAGGGGTTGCTACAGAGAAGGAGTGGTCCGAGAGATAGGAGGAGAACCAGGAGTGGACAATGCCAGAGAGGCCGAGGGAGCGAAGGGTGTGGCGCAGGAGAGGGTGATCAACGATATCAAAGGCTGCCGATAGATCCAGGAGGATGAGCAGGGAGAAGCAGCCCTTTGATTTGGCAGAAAGGAGATCATTTGTGACCTTAGTCAGGGCAGTTTCAGTGTGTAGGGGACGGAACCCAGATTGGAGAGGGTCCAGGATGGAGTGGTCAGCAAGGTAGACGATTAGACGCTTGTAAACAAGCCGTTCAAGCTGCTTGGAGGCGAGGGGCAGAAGGGAGATAGGTTAGTAGTTGGAGGGTGAAGTGGGGTCAAGGTTAGGTTTTTTAAGGATGGGGAGACAAGAGCGTGTTTAAAGGGGGAAGGGAAGAAGCCAGAGGAATAGAGTTATAATGAAGGACAAGTCAGTTAGAGGTACTTTTCCATTTAATCCAATGTTTGATCTTGTAAATCTACTTGCAGTACCTGAGCTATTGTGTCTTTTTGAAACCCTGAAATATTTCCAAATTGGCTTGTTTAAATGTAGTTTGATTATATTTTAGGTTTGCAATATATAAGAGAACATCATCAGTAAAAGCAAATAGTTTGATTTTGGATATACCAGTTTGTATTCCACCAAATACTAGAATTGATTCTAATAAGTCAAGAAAGTGGGTCAATAAAATAAAAAGAGTTAAAGGACAACCTTGGCATGTACATCTTTCCATTATTATTAGGGAGCTTCTAGTGCCATTTATTATAAATGAAGTTTTAGGTTTAATATATAAATCATTTATCATTTTAATAAAAATCAAATAAAATTCTCTTTGTTTAAGGATTGTTCATAGACCAAGGTACTGTATCAAAAGCTTTTGTGATATCTAAGCGAAGAAGAATGTTTTGTGTGTTCAAATGTTGTTTAGAAGCTACAGTTGCTACAATAACTAACTTTCAAATATTTAATTCTACAAGTATTCTTTATGAACTCTGTAAAAGACATTATTAACAATTCAGAGGACAGTATGAGCAAAAGCCAAAAAGGAGAAAATTTGCACCTTTGCCAAGGAAAATCAAAGTAAAGTGCATCTAGGTTTGATAGAGGTGTTAGAAGGAGCTATTTTTCAACAACTGCATTGCTGTACACAGAGATATACAGGTACAACACGTTTTCCAGCAACAGATGTTCTGGAACCTCCTTTAATGTGGACAGAATTATGAGCAGGGACTTGTAATTCTCGCACCTGCCAAACAAGTTCCTGGGTGGCTCAAAGATGGTGTGGAGTTATGGAGTGGAATCGTCTGGTAACTTAATAATAGAGCAGGCTCTAGTTGTTCTAGCAGTCCTTGGTGCATTATAGACATACAGAAAGTGTATAATTAGTGGATTAGACAGTGGCCACAGTTGGTTCGACAAAACTGTTCATTCGGTAAGGCTTTGGAGCCTATATCAGATAATGCTATTTTATCAATTAGCACACGGTGTTGGACTCCTGCATTACCAAAAAGAAAGGAAGAAAACTACTTACACCAGGGGTTTAATAATGACCATATCCTGTCTTATTCATCCTAATAGGAGTTTGAAATTGAGCTGGAGGGTTCTCAATACCTGAGAATCTTATGTTATGAGAAGTGCTACGACAAAAGCAAGCTCAACAAGGACAACAATGAGATTGTGGACAAGATCATGGGCAAGGGACAGATCCAGGTAGGTGAAGTGGAATGATGTTATTGCAGTGCTAATGATGTGTGGGCCCATGGCAGATACAAGACAGAATGACATATCTTCATGTATTTATGGTATGAGTTGTGGGCTTCAGCTATGCGGTGATCGCCTCATTTGTTTTACATGACTTTCTTTGAATTATTTCGCTTCTGTTAATCACAATGGGGAAAGTCTGCAGAATTATTAATCTTAGTAGAAGTCAAAAGCAACCAAGGAAAGGTAAATGACCAGACTCCTTCATAGGTCACACTGATTTATAGCTTTCAGGGGGTTTTGCATTACTGTAAGTTTTTACTTATTTTATATGGCCAGTTTTTTAACAGATGTTACATCCAGGTATTTGTGGAATTTTCTAAGACGCAACTTAATTTGTGTAATATATCTTCACTTAATACCTGTAGAAAAACTTGAGGACAATCATTATTGTTTATATCTTGTTGATAGGACTGTCCCATCATCGTTATATTATGAGAATTCCTAGTCTAATGTGCTCTATGTATGTTATACATTTTGGAAGAATATGCTCTGTTCAGGCAAATAAACCTACTCAAAGCTGCTTTTATGTCCTACTTGACTTTGAGAACATTCCTGTGCCCCACTTCCATCCTGTATCCAAAGCTTGGGCTTCATCTAAGAAATGTCCACAATGCTAACATATGTCCCTCCTTATTGGTATAACCAAATTTTCACCCCTACAATCATTAAATCACAATGATTGGTTAGAGGTTGTTTTCTAGGCTCATTCCATTGCACAGTTTAGCAGAGTTTTTTTTCCTGTTGCCTCTCAATTCTGAATCCTGAAAACTATTCTTTATGCAACCTTACCACATTGCCAGCCACCTCCTTATGCTGCATTCACATCTCCGCCCAGGCAATACCCTGGGTCTGTGAACCCGGGATATTGCTGTGTCAAAAGATCATCCCTGGATCACAGACCCTGTTTCACATTGCATGGTTGACCCAGAAAATTCTTGGGACAGTGGCAGTAGTTTGAGTCATCTATTGCCCTGGCAACAGTAACCAAATTACTCAATTCAAGTGTTTTATGTGTGAGGGTTCAAAAACCGGGATAGCACCTTTCACACTGCACCCGGGACCCGGGAAAAACCTTCTTTGCTCCTCTGTCCATTTCCTGGGTCATTAGACCCGGGTTGAGGACCCTGGGACCTTTCACACCACACCTCGACATGGGTAGTTGGACCTTGCCCTGGCAATAACCTGGGGTTCTGATAGTGATGTGAAAGGGGTTTTATTCTCCCTAGTCTATTCTATCCAGTTACCAAGCTAAACAGTTCACTCAGGCTTTACATTAGCCTATATTTAAACCCCTGGCCTGTTCACAGAACCCCAACCAAGCATATTTGGTCATTGCAAGCTGGTCTTGTGTTTTTAGTATGTGTTGAGTGATTCCCTCATAATGATCCGGATTCACAATTATGTAGTCTTTAGTCTTACGTACGTTGTTTAAGAATTGAGCTACTAACCATGCATAGTAGTTTATTTACACTATCTACGTACCATTTCTGTACGTAGATTGCGTAAGCGCGGCCTTTAAAGCTCGCTTACGCAATCTGCGTACGTAGATAGCGTAAATAAGCTATCTAGTTTATTTACGCTATTTATGTACCATTTCTGTACGTAGATTGTGTTAGCGCATTCTTTAGATCGCGCTTATGCAATCTACGTACAGAAATGGTACGTAGATAGCGTAAATAAGCTGCTATGTATATGTGGTAGCTCAGTTCTTATACAATGTACGTAAGACAAAAACTACGTAACTGAATCTGGACCCATGATAGGTATTCTGAGCATATCTGAGTGTGTCCTTATCCTGGGGACTCTGCTAAGATCCTGAGTGGAAATTCTTCTGATGTAATGGATGAAATGTGCAGTAATTGTCATGTTTCTTATTACTTTTCAACCTTGGGGGGATGTGCTGTGCTCTCCACTATGGGGTCTTCAGGGAGAAAGCAGGA
>WWET01000658.1:368682-381945 GCA_011038615.1 Limnodynastes dumerilii | reverse complement strand
CAGCAGGACACTTCCTCAGAATACTGGGGCAACAGTGGATGCAGAAAGGTCATCTAAAAATGCCACCAGCTGAAGATACAGAGTGACAGGCCATGCACAATTGTAGCCAACTATGGATCGTATTGTTGTGGTACTATATTATCCGGTAAAATCTAAACAATGACGCCGTCATTATTAACTGGGAAGCTGTAATCTGTCAATCAGTCAAACAGTGTATTTTAATATACACAATAGTATTATTATTTCAGGTTTGTGTGACCTTTTGTAAAAGCACTTACAACAATTAAGACAGACGAGTTTTGTATTCTAGGTGCGTAAGTCACCTGCGCTTGTTCAGTACAAGTGATTCTGCATCGGAACGCAGCCACCAGATGCAGCCTGTTCAGTTATAGTCACTGCAGTGACGGTTATACAGCGGTTTTTCTTTTAGCATACTTGTAAGAATATCTTTAGATTCTGTCTACTGGTTTTAACAGCTAATAAGTTGTTCCCTTTCACTCTCTTTTGGTTATCTGATGTGGCCGCCAACATTGATAACCTTTGGTAGTCCATATTACACCTCAGCTGTAAATATTACCTTTTCTTTTGTCTACTCAGAACATTGAACAAAACTAAGGCTTTTCCTGTACACTTTTACACGCTATGGGGTAAGTGCTAGTTACGTTAGAACGCGTAGCGTATTTACGCTATCGTCATTTCTAGGCTCTCCCCTTGCTCATACGTACATTTTACACTGCCTAAACCCTACCTTAACTTCTCATAGCGTAAGTACTAACGTACGTAATGGATTTACATACGTGACGGCCTAACCCTGCCCATACCGTCCAATTTAATTGCCTCCCTCCGCCTACAAAGCGTAATTACGGGTGTCGTATTGATGCCCCCGCCCCTTTGTTCTTATTTACACTGATGGTACGTACGTTCAGCGTTACGTGACATAACCTCTGCCACACACATGCGCAGTTAATACAAATAGCCGATTGGATGTCACTGGCTGGCGTAAATGCACTAGCGTGCTTAGATCAGGATCTGGCCCTATGTGTTTACCAGAACATAGCGTCATCTAATTGATATTCTGTGAGGACAGCAGCTGTTTTATATCAACAGCATAAAGAAATAATTGTGTCATTAGAACCTAATCTATTTTGTGATCTAACTGTGCAGTATCCAGTCATAGGTCCCTGTGTCCTGTGAAACACTTTGTCACGGTCCATTGATGAATAGTGTCTGGCTGTATCTGTGAATGAAGTAACACAACCTCCATAATAATACATATTTACTGAGGGACAGGAACACACTGTGATTGTTAAATAGCTTAACAGATGATTCACATTTCTCCAAGTGTGTGTTTCAAAAGCGGTCTAGTATGGCAGCCTGGTGTCATGGGGCATCTTGGTACTATTAGGCTGAATAACCAAATTGTGAGGTCTCTGGGCATTGTAGAGCGTTTTCCCTTCCAGGAATGTTATGTCGCTTTGTTCTTTTCAATGTCGCACTGTACTCCTCAGCCATGGTTTTATATAGACTGTAGGTAACAACCTAAATACATGTCTATGAAGGATATATGGAAAGTAAAAGAATAAAAAAAACTACGTTCATTGATTAGTGAAATTTATTGCCATGTGTATACTTTCTCTTTAATAGTTACATTGTTATATATCTGGTTTCTTCCCTTTGCATCACCCTTTTCTTTTCTGCAGTCTCAGTATAATTGATGTCAGCTGGGCACACCTTGTAAACATCCCCCCCTTCCTCTCCTCCTGTCTTGTCCTGTAGGCAGGAGAGATACCAGGTGTCAGGGGGCCACAGCTGTGCCTGGCACAGGATGATTAATGATCCTCCCAGTGGTACTCTGCTTCATTTAATTATGTGCTTGTTGAGAGCAGCGCACTCGGTGTTATAAGGGAGGTGGCACATCGGGAAGCTGTGCTGCTTAAGTATTTTTATGAGCAGTTTGGGCAGTGCTGCCTCCTGTGAACCAGAAGGATAAATGCATCACTACAAGGGTGGCTGGGAAATGACTATGGCAGAGGACACTTGTGTGACGCTGAGGGCGCATCACAGCTATCCTGTGGTAATGGGCTTTTCAGCTGCTAATGTCGGAAATAAACACAATATAAGATTTTAGAAACATTTGGGTTACATCAGTAGATATGGATGACATTACACTGGATTTCTTTTGTTTTTGATGTGATATGCGCGTTTAGCAGGTAGTTTATAAGTTAGTATTTCTGTAAGTCATAGTATCTTTCATCATTATCAGTTATTCACATCAGTCCCTGCCCCATTGGAGCTCACACCCTAAACGCACATACAGAATGTACAGAATCAAACTCATGACCTCAGCATTGTGAGGCTGAAGTGCTAACCACTACTGTGCTTTAAGATGAACGTAACATGCAAGGTGTTATGGGTGTGAATGATCTTTGACACCTATAAGGGCCCTGTTGCTTCATTCGTCCATTCACCTGCTGGACATTGGTGTCCCTGAAAATTTGTCAGATGAAAACTAACTGTCCTGTCTTTACTGAATATCATTTATTACATTACAGAAAGAAAGTGCACATTTACTATAGGTGTTCTAGTTATCAGCCACTTACCTTCCACCACATACAGAGTATCGTACTGTAAATTCATTTTCAGTACAATATCCACTGCAGGACATTAGTGGCAAACGTTTTATAAATCAGTCTGTGAGACACTTGTCCTATTTGTACCATACAATGTACCATACACACACACACAATCATATGAAAGTGAGTTATGCTACTGCTGATTTGTAGGACTAATCTATTCTTGACTTTTCACCAGTGTAAGTTCTTCGTATTACAAGTGTTACCTTATATATAATATTACCTTTCTAGTTCAATATCATTCACACTCATTTAATGACATTGTCACGGCATGTCAGTGACATCTACATTAGTAGCCCTATCGCCTTACAATGATATTTAGGTGTCGGTGATATTTAAGAGGTTGTTAAATGGTGTCAAGGTTACACAGCATGGTCTTTTTGTATCACTCAGTGAAATGAGGATCAGTCATTATTTCCCATATATGTGTTAACGTGTCAGATACTTTTAGCTACTTAACTTTCATTGGTGGTCAGCAAGAAACAACTGCAACCTTGCTAATAATCTCTTTATGTGAAGTGTGTGTGGCTGGATGAGACAGTGGGACTTCTAGAAGGGACAACATACTGTCTAACTCACTGGCATGTCTGTCATCCTCCCCTCACTACTTCATGATGTTATGCTAACAGATTGAGGTCTTGACCTTCTTCCCAACTCTATAAAGTCTTGTTTAGACTAAGTACTCTCACTCCCAGGATTCTGATAGTGCTTGGGACAGATATGTAGTGCTATATGTATGCTGCCTCAACTGTGCCTGGAGTGGAGCTTCATGGGTGGGTTGTCTGCTTCTGCAATAATAAATACAGAGCTTTACATGGATATGTATGGTGCTCCTAATCTGATGGGAAGAAGACCATCTACAATAGAAAATGTGAGCCCTGTGTTATATCTGGAAATCCCAGTGATTTCCCAAAATTTATCATGTGTGATAGTCTGCCATCCTATAACTTTTATCATTTTTGCCTGGGAATCTTTTTAAAGCGAGGGCTGAATCTAGACAAGTTTCCATAACTTTCTCAAGTAGCAGAAGAAAGCACTGTAATCACTAGAGAACATATTCCCTCTCCTTGTATGGAGTGATGGGAATCTATAATATACTATGCTTGCTGATAATCATTTATTATGTACAGTACAGAATAGTAAAAACGAGTGCATGCAATCCCACATAAGGCTACACTGAAATGTTTAAAATGTAAAATATGAAAAATCTATTCACAATGGACGGTATTTCTCTCTATATAAAACAGTTACCGTAGAAAAAAGGTAAAAAGATACAAAGGTAAATAAAGTTTGAAAAAATTTATATTTTTTTTGTCAGTTTAGTCTGTTTCTCCTGAATGTGGTATTTTGACCAATAATGTTATATTGTATTAATGTTCATAAGCATATTGCTTATTGATTCACTGTTCTAAAAAAATTTATATATTTAGATTGGCTGCATTCATGGTGATGTTTGTTCTTGGGAATAAGTTCAAACAGTATATTTAATGGAGAAATAGATGTCTACAGTGTATGCGATGCCAAAGTAGAGATTTTACAGATCCTTTAAGTGTTACAAATCTGACATCAAGGTAGAAAGGAACTGAGGGTCCCAGATGATGCATGGAGCTGATAACTATAGACAAAATGGATGTATATTATATTACATTACTGTGTATTATATTATATAATGCACTACACTGTTTATGTACGAGTCCTCCCAAAGTAGATTCCAAAGAATTCCCTTCTGAAAACGACTCTGCATTTACCTGTTACGCTAATCTTGAGAAAATCAAGGACATGCATACTGACACATGTAACATGCTCCATGCAGGCCTGTTTTTCCTGTGAATGAGCATACCTTTCTGAACACAATAGCATTTCTTATAATGAGGACGTGACAATAAGTTCCCCAAACAACAAGCAATCTTAAGGGAAACAATGATGGTAACAATGGTAAAAGCCTTTGCAATGATCCATATCAGCAAGGGAGAAACAGCCTGTCACTAATGGGGCTGGTTAACCTTAAATCAACAGCTTGAAGTTTTGTTTTGTTTTCCTAGTCAGCCCATGATTGACCAGGTAGGAAAGCTTTGCACCACCTTTGCTCCAGATGACCCCTTCCAGGCTAGTCCTCCCTGATGGCTGTGTACTTGGGAATGTAAATGCCATCCTGCACTCTCTCATATCCCATTAGAGAAGGCAGATTATGCAGACCTTCCGGTCCTATGCTGGAATGTTAATTCTTTGCAGGGTTTAGGGACTGCTAAGAGAGGCATTCCTTCCTAGACCGTTTTCCTGCCTCTCTTCACATCCAAACAAAAAATTATAATAAAAAACAAACCATAAAAGACTTATTCAGCTCTTTGTCTCTTGGAGAAAAGCAGTGTTTGAGATTTTATCTTGTACAATTTAATACATTCTTAGCTTGTGCTGACATATGGCATTTGAACGAGACTAAACAGGTAATTACATCATACATAAGGCTTGTTCAACTAGTACCTATTAAACAATTGTGGAACTACAAACCCCAGCATAACCTGTTAGCCTCTATATAAACTAAACTTTGTTATACTATGTGCCCTTTCTAAACTTTTTCTATACAAAATCACATTTTATTTAGCTTTCATTGATCTAATAAAAACTTTTTTCAGTTTACTTCCAGTACAACTTATTGTTGGACTTCTGTACTAGAAAATATAGCTATTCTCCATGGTTCATTATATATGTGAATACAGAAGACCATGTAATAATTTCATAGGTAAGATGGAAAAAAAGGCATTTGCTTTAAATTTATTAAAGTTGCGTAAAAAGTGTGATTTGATATTAGAGTAAATTTATGATTAGCACATTGTGTAACAAAGTTTAGTGTATGTTAAGTGTACCTGACATTTCTTTTATTACTATTTGTGTTTTATTCATATGATTTGAGTGAAATGTTGGAATTTTTGAGCAATCACTATTGAAATTGAGGTTTAATTGGAGCTTGTATTCAGATTAGGGTTTCAATTCTTGATTTGCTTCAATTTCTTCAATAATGGCAGAATAAGAAGTGATGTTCATTTATTTGATTGTCTCCTCTGTGTATAACACATCAACTTTTCTTTGCTTTTACATTTAACATTTGTCAAAAGATCTCCAAATGACATTCATTATTTGGAGCGTGTGTGATGGTGGAAAGTAAATTGCTGAAGACCATTGGGTTTTCTTAGAAGCATAAATCCAAAGAGATGACTTGTTTGTATGTGTAATTCTTTATGCAGATTTTTGCTTGTAACTGGCTCCTGTCAAAAGCCTCTTTGGATTCTCTCCGCCATTGCTGACTTTGTGCCATCTGGGATAGCGGGCCTGCGATTGAAAGCAGATGTGGCTTACGGGCATCGCTTCTCCTAAAGGGGAATTTTTATTTTTTTTTGTATGTGAATTTCATTTGTCCCTGTTAACAATCACATTCCGTAGACAGGCAAAACAAATGTGAACTGGTGTTTTTATTTTATTTTCTATGCATGAATGAAATATTTGTCAGCTTTAGGTTACAGACTTCAAAGATTTGTGTTTTCGTTTAACTGGATCTTATTTAGTTATGAAGAAGAATTCAATGTATGCTTGTTTTTTCATATACTTGCATGAATGATCGTTGTATACTGGACTAACCTTCGTACCAGTTGCTTGTGATGGCATTGATTTATGTTCAAACCAAACTCTGATCTGTGTAATAAACATTCATACAATGTGCAATGTGGCCAATTTTATGGACTCTTTGACCCATAAAGTATAGCTATTAATGAGGAAAGTACAGTACATTGTATGCTATGTATCAGGTAAAATCTTACCCAGCATTCAAAGGCTCATGTTTACATATCAGAAGTTCTTTTGTTCAAGTTATTTAATTGCTTATAATTGGTCAGTTTTTATTTTAGTTTTTATATTTTAGTTATTAAAACCATTTAGTAAACCTCTTTCCAAGGACTATGAAATACAAAACTAGATACAGCCTCTCTTCCTGCTTCATAAATGTATAAAGACCATGGTTTCAACTGTACTGCATTCCATTTATCGGACATCAGAATTATGAATAGGGGATATTTTTTATTTGAAGGTCTTCATATTTTTTTTGTATCTTCCATTCTCTGCTAAATAAGCAGATTCCCTGAATAAATAGGATTTATTTTTTCTTTATTTACGCTGGATTAAAACGCCAGGCTGCTTTGTTCTTTGTTCCTGCTTCAGAAGTAAAATGTATCCAGCAGAAGAACCACAGAGGTTTTGTCTGGCTGTGGCCACTGTTATCAGCTGAAGTCAGAAGCCGGTATCACAAATGGCAGCAAATCCATAGCCACAAAAGAGATGTGTAGCTGCAAGAAATTATAACTATGAACTCCGCACAATATCGCAGCAAGGGGACCTTATATTTTGTTTCCAGTCTGCCTCCATTGGCTTGGAGGGGGGGGGGGAGGAAAGATCATTAAACAGTTTTTGTAACTAAGAATTCCTGATTTTCAATTCAGGACCTACAACAAATAAAAGCTTCTCATTTCACCTTATTTGCATCGTCTCCTGGTTCTCTTATCAACTTGTTTTTAGAGAGTACCTATAAAGTACGTTAATATATCTTGGAATTGGGTCAAGAACCACTTCCAAGATCTTTTATTAAATAAGCCCTTTGCTGTCTGCTATGGCAACTGGTTAAAATGGAAGTACGGCTGCCAGCGCCTTACTGCCTTGGCCAGTCACCTTGAGAACTATGACCTCTCCAGACAGCCCATTATGCCATTAGCATCAGAGAGCATTGGAGAAGTTTATTTCCAAGACTGTTGTAAACAATGTTACAGTGACCTTGATCTATTAAATGTACTTGTTACCACCAATACAATTGTAGCTAAAAATCCATCTATCGATAGATCTGTAGTGACATAGCTTGCTTTATACCAGGAAGTTGTTAATATGAAAATATATGTAAACATATTAGGAGGCTACAGGACCAGAGGCTGCCCCTAGGCACATTAATGACTGGATCATGCACTGAGCACTTTTACCATACACCCTGGCTGGTCCATTGTGTGATATACAGCACCTGCCCTTATGTATCGAACCCACTGTCCTATAGGGTGTAAGCCTGTGGCAGGGTCCTCTTACCCACCCAGTCTGATACTACCCAGTCTTGTTATAATGATAGTTAAAATTGTAAAGTGCTACATAATCTTCTGGCGCTATGTATAAACCTGTTAATAAATAAATAAAATCATTAATGGCCACCCAAACCCTCCACCAAGAACTTCCTCATCAGGGGCCGTATTCACAGATCTGTTATATAAAGGTACGCAATTATACGCACATCCGTGGCAAGGCAACACCCATGACACCCCCCTCACACGAACGGGTTGTCGGTGACTTACGCCTCCATAGAGCAGCCTTATCTCTACGTAGCATTTACATGCGTATAGTACATACGTATATGCGTATGTAACTAGCCACGCCCTCAAATGGTCATTTAAATGCCTCCCCCCAACCACTTTCACGTAACTTTGTACGGATTTCAACCACGCCCCTCCGAACATATGTCCCCAAGTGCGATTCACAAGCACGGGCCTAATGGACTTCCACGTGTAAATTCAACGTAAATATTATTATTATCGTTATTTATAAGGAACCACAAGGTGTCTGCAGCGCCACACAAAATACAACAAAATACAGTACAGACGTACTAAATAAGTAGTGTAAATACAGTTAATACACATGCGCAGTTACTCCAAACCTAAAAATACGCACGGAACTCCGCACAAAAACGTGTCTGTGAATACGGCCCCATGACATTATGCTGCCATATTGGGAGATAAATCAGTGCAGAGTCTTATCAGAAAACTTCTGTGAATCAGGATTGTGGGTCAGCACTAGGGCTCCTCTAAATGTCCCCCCATACCGCCTCCCCTAACTGCTGACAAATCTAGCAGTCTTGAGTGTGTGTTCATCTCTGCACCTGGAAGCTTACAAGAACTACGCATGTTATTTCCCAAATCTGTACTTTTTCCTGAGAAAGTGATACACACAAAAGCCTCTGTCCACATTGCCCTATTATATTGCAGTATGCATGAGCGCAGTAAGTAGGCCTTCAGAAACCACCTTAGGCACTTTCATTTTCCTGGCTCAATCTCATGTCTTTCATAATATACCTAACAATTAGATGGCAATCACAGACAATGCTTCATTATACTCTGCTCATAGCCTTCTGTTCATGAATTAAGCAAATCCCTTTACTGTAAATCCAGCAGAAGCATATATGGTGGTGTGAAGGTGAGGCTCTGTTATGTAAACCTTATAGTCGTTAACACCACAGATGTGATAACATGGTCATACTAAATATGTGATTAAGGCTCTCAGATGGTTGGTTTAGGAGGCAATTTATTTAATGTACATGAGCCATATGTGCTTACTGATAAGGCAGCCATAGCTTTTATTCCAAATCTTCTCATTTATAGTGTGATGAAGACTTGCAGACAATCTAAATGAATCATTGTAATGACCGGTTTGTTATTTGTTTCCTCTTATGATAGATTGACATTTTTGCTGTGTTTTACTTTTCTTGCAGACTGTGAAGTTTGTTTAGCTTAGTCCTAACTTGTTTTTAATTGTTTTATTAAAAGCTAATAAACTGTAAACACTGATACTTCAGCCTTATGTACAGATTATTCATGCAAAGTCTATTAATGGTTTATTTCATGTGAATTGTCTAGCAGGCTTTATGACTATTGCAAACACACAGCAAGTCTTGTGGTTACTTTTTATTTTTTTTATTTTTTGTTATTTTTTTAAAGCTATTACCATAGGGATAAGTAGTCCCTATAGCCATACAATAGGGAGTGTGAATGAGGCTTAAGTAGAAATAAAATGCTGTATGCATGACTATGGCATTGAAAGGATCCTCTACACCAGCTTTGTCAACCTTTTTTCGGGGAGTACCAGTTACCCATCATGGAATCAGGTCAGGTACCACTTTGCAGATCATGTAGACATAGTATATATTTTTTTCTATTTCCTTACATCTTTTGCTGTGGTTTTTTTTTTTTACATAAGCCATTCAGCCCTCAAAGTACTTTATTAAATATGACCTGTGCCATCTGGTATCACACCAGGTTAAAGTACAAGTACAGCTGCTACCTCCTGACAGGCTTGCCCAGTTGCCTTAAGTACCACCAGTGGTACTAATACCACTGACTGAAAAACCCTGCTCTACGCCATTATTTGTTTAGTAAATATTTCCTATGTGTCAGCCTGAATCTTTCCTTATCCAAATTGGTTTTCCAGTCTCTTTCCAGTCCCCTTTTCTTGCATGGATATGTCAAGCAAGGATAATACAAAGCATTTCAGTATTAACATGTCACGTTAGTTTGTGTGGGTGTTGCTCCTTGTGAGCACATTTAATTACTTAAATACTTTAGCCTGGGAAATTACCTTTACTGCATCCATGATGTGTTTTCAAGATGGAGCACAAAACAAGCTACAATTACAGCAAAAAATCACAGATTTTAGATACATCTACAGGCATTTTGACAGAATGCCCTATATATATATATAATTGAATAAAAATAGATGTGCAGCTGTTTCCTCCTTAACAAGCTATGCAGCCTTTACTCTGTTATGTAAAGACCTTTTTTACTTGCTAAATGACCTATATGGCCCTTACTAGGCTTAATTCCCTCTCTTTACAGTGGTAACTAAATAGTTAAGACTCTCAGGGGGAGAGCCTATGTAAGAAGAAGGAGGAGGATGGAGAGAGAGAGAGAGAGAGGCTGTCTTATGAATCCCCTTATGTGGGGCTGTAAGTCTGTGTTCAGTTATATGAAAGATCCGGGACTGGGATATCTGCTCGTCTATTTATTGTTGTAGGGTAGGAAGCTGAGCTGTGATTTCAGTGCATGCTGACCGGAGTGCTTAATGATCTTGTGCAAGACTGGAGCACTGGGGCTGTGCAGAAGGAATGAGGAGTGACATATACAAAGGAAACAATAATCTGCTGGGTAGGTGGGAGGCAGGAAACTGTTCTTTGTGCAGGTGTCAGAGATAGCAGAATTTCTGTGCCTAAGGACAAGTGACACAGAGGAGAGATCAGCAGTAAAGGGCAAGGATTCAGGGCAAGTTAATACCTGCTGTGAGCCATGACAGAGGTGATAATGCAGACAGACTGCAACTTGAACTCAGTGTGTGAGCACCTTGAGCACTGCTGTCTGGAAAGGCTTCAGGATGCTGTGGCGAAACGTCCCTCCAACACAGGGGCCCGGCTTTGGGGTCGAGTTCGTAATAAGCTTCTGAGACAGAAGGTAACTGACCTCATCTACTAACATTGTTGTATTTGTCCTACTTTTTGTTTCCCTGGTGAACATACTACTAAGGGTTATGTGGTAAGCTATTAAAATACTTTCCATCAGTGCCGGCCAGCTCTTGGAATACATATGACTGGCAATCATAAGAACTGTGGTCACCAAGAGCTTGAGGGTTGCTGTGTGTTGCTTTGCCTGGCTCTCCGTGGTGCGGAGTCTTCTCAGGAAATAGACTGGAACGTGCTGATCAGAGAGATGTAAATATTGGGGAGTTACATGCTGTTCTTCTAACATTACTCATTGTACTGATCGGGAGCGTCCGTTCTTATATACAGATTACCTGAAACAATATGGTGTGTGTGTGTGTGTGTAATTTAATTTTATTCTATTTCTTAATAAAATTTCCATTATTATCGGATATAATTCACTTATTAGGTGTAAAATACACAGGGACACATAATAATTGCACTGGAAAAACTCTACATCCAGTTCCCTTAATTGTACTGTAGATTATGTAATGTAGTGTATTGCCTGTGTATGCAGTTTCCATTATTATTTATAGTGTACTCCCTTTATTTAATATTTAGTCATTCTTTTACATGGGACGTTACGTAGATGTTTGGAATGTATTGTTATACTGGAATATGTAAATAGAACACTATTGCGGTGCTAAGAATGTGTTCTGTGTATCGGCTTTAGCTGTGCACAGTAGTATCATGTTGCAGTCAGCTATCAGCCAGATGTGAGGACACAGAGTTTCATCTATTAATGAGCTGTACAGTAGTAATATTTCATTGCTAAATAATGGCAGATGGAGAAATGGCCATTGTGCTAGAGCATAGCACAGTCCAGTCCTGATGAACTGACACCATCTGCTGTAAGAGGCAGCTGTGACAAGAATCTGTGGTATGGCCTAAGCGTGCCACCCCATTCCCCGAAATCCTAGTGCCGCAGATGCCAGGCACATACTACATAGTGCATAGTTGCTTCAGGGCTATGCCATTAATTTCAGTTGAATGTGATATTTTATTTGTAGCTCTGACTGAGAGATTCCTGTGCTTCCCATTCAGTAATAATTAAATATTTTGCTGTGCAATTAATTTACAGCCCACAAATTATTTTCAGTGGCACTGTTTGGCAAGCAAATCTAGGACTAGTAACTGAAAGGAGGCACTGATGCTATGTATGTAGGAGGTTTTATGCAGTGCCCATTATATTTATTTTATGACCGGCTTTCATATAATGCCATTATATTAGAAAGCGCTGTACGACTTATATATTGATTATAACAAATTTACAAACATACTGGGTGGATAAGAGTACAATGTCCTAGAGCTTACAATCTATTGTATAGAAGGCATAGGCAACTTGTGGCGTTCCAGATATTGTACTATGTCTTAGCAACCACCATGATATCATGTGACTAGTCGTCTGCATAGCTGCTTTACACTCAGTGACTTGAGACATAATGCTGATAATGTATTGTCTGTGTAACCGCATCCATTTTATATAATAGGTGATACATAGCTAAATCCTTTTGTTTTACCATGAATCTTGGTTACAGCATCAGTCTTGTTTTTGTAGGCAATGACTGCCCTCTACCTTTTAAGGCAGACTTGAAAAAAACATCACTAAAGCATGATGCGTTCAGCTATCTCCCCTCTTGCAAAAGTCTATACTTTGTGTCAGGAGGTGCTTGTTTGTACACAGGGAAAGTGATGATCAAATAACGTCACTGTCACTGTCAAAGTTATCCAGACATTAGTGATTAGTGATTAGTCATTGCTTACTCCTAGGGTCTGTCTAGTGTACTGTAGTATCTTCATGAGTCACACAGCAGACGGCCATTCTATGTTTCTGTTTGTAGGACCTTGGCTGCTTGCATTTTTTTCTTAGCCATCTGCTGGTTATTTGAGAACTGGGCTGGGGCTGTCAGGCAACATATCAAAATTGCCTTGAGTGTTTGTCTTGCATTAATTGGTATAATTTACATAGAGTTCCCATTTGACTTCTTGACATGTAAAACCTGTTTCAACATATTGTTTGAAGGTTTGACCACCTCTTACACACTTTTTAGAAATTTTTCCTCTGTGATGGTTACTAAGCTGATTTGCTGAATGTTTCTTGCACACAATCACATTACATATTCCTAAAATAAAATCCTGGCAGATGGATTAGGGAACAAATGCTTAGTTACCATAACCCAAATCTGTAAAACATTCTCACATATATCTATGATTTGCTGAATTATAGTACAGCAAATCTCATGTTATCATTTTTTGTAGCGTGTGTGTATATATGCATGGCATAAACTGGCATGAATTCATTTGTGTCCT
>WWET01000658.1:341258-368461 GCA_011038615.1 Limnodynastes dumerilii | reverse complement strand
ATATTAAAAAAAAACGTATATATACCGGATCTCTGTTTTTCAGTGCTGTTTGATGCAGCTGTGAAATTTGGGAAGGTTGTAATGAAGCTAGTACATTATATCCAGGTATACAGGACATCCTATGTGTGTTATGGGTGTGTACCAAGAAAAGGCACATTTTTAATGTGCTTAGAACTGTTGTGGGGATAAAAGCAATTTCTCATATCTTGTATGTAATGCTCAATTCCCCCATTTATTTAAAGCCTAACACAGTGCCTTAGTGATTAGCACTTTAGGTCTTGAGTTTAATTCCTGGACTAGGCCTTATCTGTCTGGAGTTTGTATATTCTCCCTATGTCTTTGTGGGTTTCCTCTGGATTCTCCAGTTTCCTCTAACACTCGAAAAATATACTGGTAGGTTATTTGACTGTTGTGTATGTGTGTTAGGGAACTCTGAATATAATTCTAATGGGGTAACGAATGATGTGAACAAGGCCGCCATCAGGGGGAAAGCTAGGACTAGTGTTCTGGGCCCGGAGTGATGGGACCCGCTGATGCTTACCGTTGGCTCTGCAGCAGGAAGTATCGGTGGTATCTTAATGCTGATACTTGCTGCTCAGAACTGCACAATGCACAGGGAGGCGCGCTGTTAATGCAGGTCCATGGTGCCCAGCCCCCCATGTGACATCACCGGTGATGTAATCTAGAGGGTGAGGTGCCACAAATGTGTCTGGGGCCCCAAAATCACTGACAGCGGCCCTTGATGTAAATGTGTAAAGATCTATGGCACGCTATAAAAGCCTGTTAACAAATTAATAATAAAAGCCTTAATTCTGATCTTGTGAGCTACACTGGCAGATCCTTTTCACAATACTATACCACACACCAGTGACATTTCATCTTTAGTTTAGCCCCAAGTCATAAATAACATGTTTTCTTTGGGTTCTTCCATTTGTTAACAACATCAAGCTATTAACTACTTAGTTGCAATAATGGCGGGCCGGATCCAGACTTACGGACGTCAGGCCACTTACACACACAAAGTGTGTAAGTGGCCAGACATGACTGATTTGACTGGAGGGCAATGCGCCCTCCAGATGTTACACTAGTGTTACGCAAGTAACCCCAGCATACCTATCATCATGCGGAACATGGTTCCCTACGATGCCATTTCCAAAGAAATGGGCTGTGCTTTCCCTCAGTCTGCTAAAGTGGGCGGGGGAAGCATGTTAATGGTAAAGAGTGGGAGGGGTATCCCACACTTATGCTGATCAGCGGTCGTACGGACTGTTGATCCGCTCACTTTAGTTAAGGAAGGTTTATGGCAGCGTAAGCTTCCATAAAGCCCGCTCTCTTTGCTGGACAGACAGATTCCCACACTACGAAAAGCACGCGGGAACCTGGATCCGGTCCAGCATGAGGATTAACTTACCTAGAATACTTCTCTTTTCTGATCGCAGTGAGAAGGAACACTAAGATCACTTTAAACTAACAGTAACAGGGTCTTCTCACACAGATAGGCAATTGGAACATCTTGAAACTGAATGTATTTCATCTATTGTTATCACAGTTGTCTCCACATGATTCCAGTAAACTTCTATTTCCGTTGTCTGCATAATTTACTTATGGTAATGTTTTACTGTGTGTAGCTTCGCAATTGCATTTGGACATCCTATCTCGGCTCATTTAGCTGTGCTTCCTCCTTCATACTCACAATTTTCAGCATAATTTGAAACATGCAGAGGGCATTGGTTTCCTGTGCTCAGCGTAACACTTTCCATAGCTCTGCTTCATGGAACTGAAGCGCTATCATAATATCCAGCTTTGAAAAACAAGATCAAGAGAGATGGTTGGTAATATAATATACTAGTCCAAGGTTGTGGATACATGTCTGTTTCAATTCCTGTTCATTGCATGCTTCGCTCGGATTTCCAGCAAATGTGTTTACGTTTGGAACGCTGTGGCCTATTGTAACAGAGGTTGTGACTACATGAGCTACTCTCTCTAATCAGAACATTCATCTGTAATGGCGTAATATTGGTCTGGAGTCACAGTTACGTAGTTTTCGTCTTGCGTACATTGTTTTAAGAATTGAACTACTACGCATGGAAAGTAGCTTATTTATGCTATCTACATACCATTTCTGTACATAGATTGCGTAAACGCAGTCTGAAGAACAACGTACGCAAGACGTAAACTACGTAACTGAATCCGGACCATTGTTTGGATGTTTGTGAGTTGAGCAAATGTTTTTAGAACAGGAAACCTTGTAAAATTCTGTATACTGTGGTTAAAGAACTTTTATAATACTAATGGATTTAACCTTGTAAATCATAAAATTACAATACTGCAAATTTCCACATTAAAAGTATATAGAACCTCCCTACATATATACTGTGTCTAGATAACAAGGAAGGAAGAAAAAACATGGGGCCTGATGCAGACTTAAGAAGGAGCTTGAAAATAAGAGAGGAAAGTTACTCCTGGGCTAAACCATGTTGATTGCAGGGGAGTCATATTTCATCTGTTGCAAACAGAATTAGAGTTAAGAGGTTGCGTTTCCCAGCCTAAGTCTAAATAACAGTGTGATAGTAAAGCTGGTCAGTATCTGTGTGCAGTAAGCAATTCAAAGATACATCCCTGCATGCAAAGAATACAGTTAACTTGACTCCCCCTGAAATCAACATGGTTTTGCCCAGGAGTAACTTCCTCTCTTAGGACCTGATTTAGAGATGGAAAATAAGAGAGGAAAGTTACTCCTGGGCAAAACCTTGTTGATTTCAGGGGGAGTCAAGTTAATTGTATTCTTTTCATACAGAGATACATCTTTGCTTTTTTTTTTTTCTTAGCTTGTTTGCAACCTGCACACAGATAGTGACCATCTTTAATTTTTCACTGCTGCCACCTCTCAACTCTAACAATGTTTTCAACAGATGAATTTTGACTCCCTCGAAATCAGCATGGTTTTGTCTAGGAGTAACTTTCTTCTCTTAATTTGAAGCACCTTCTTAAGTCTGAATCAGGCCCCTGGTCTCTTGCTGTACTGTAGCCCTTATGAAGGTGGGCAGAGATTAGGTTTGTCCAACTGTATTGCAGCTTCAAGTCAGCGCATACTTTCCAGTTTTCCCATATCTAATCCTCCCTCCAGATTTCTAAACTTCAATGTCCCTATTGTGCTATGCAGTCCTAAAGGGAGGTGAAGGAGTTCTGCTCGCGGTGCATTAAAGATCACTACCTGCTGACTCAGGAGCTGTATGGCTGAATTGCACTTACTCAGGCTTGTTAGCTGTGCATGCATAATATTTCAGTCAGTATCTGCTGCGCATCCCTTTGAAGTCTCTCATGTTTGTGGGACTCGGCCATTTGCTCTTATTGGATTGGCTGAGATGAAATATGAGATTTTAATTTTGTCCAGCTTTTTTGGTGCATAATTACATCAGCAAGAAGAATCATTTGTTCATTTCAATGAAATGTTTTAGATTAACGAGTGGTTAAAGCACCTTTTATCATGACTTGTATGTCCCCATTTTGCCATTAAGCAGTTAACTTTCTTTTTTTTTTTCTAGTTTTATATTACAGAAACCTATGAGCCCTGAGGGGTAGAAGAGATGACATTAGTGATACTTTAAGAACATTGCAGCCTCTCCTCAGACAGAAATGACTATAGTGTAGAACAGTAGCTATGACAGTGTGGGCAAGTTTAAGTTCTGTCATTGTACGGGAACGTGTTATGTTCTTTTGATCAGTTTCTGTTTTGAGTGACTTGTATTTAGGTTTAGTGACCCTATTAGGTGGTTACACCAATCTCTGGTACACATCCCTGCCTTCTATATACCCTTCCTTATTAGCTAGCCTGACCATCTTACAGAGGACTCTCAATATTCATCTCAGATGTCTATGGCTGGGGGTGTATTAGTCACTGTACAAACTGGTTTTACATTTATTAAAATAAATAAAAACAAGCTTATTAAAGTATTTGTTAAAATGTCTTATCTTGCAGAAATGACCTATGCTCTATAGATTTAGATGCTTGGAGCATATGGTTCATGTAATGCCTGGTGCTGATTGTAATGTAGCAGATATTCAGAGATGAAAGGCTTAGCTTTGTGCACAGTGTTTTATTTAAACCTTGGTCAGAATAAGCAGGAAATGGCTGGCTGTCTTTCCCAGGGGTTATAAATAGATGAGAAATATTTGGTAAACCCTATTGAAATGGAAAACTTGAACTTTCAGATTCTCTCCTGTTTATCCCATGGCTGATTGCATAGAAATAGACTTACTGTTCAGTCCTTGGGAACGACTTGTGACAGGTGTAAAAATAGATTGTAGGTTAGGCAGCATTTTCTATTGTTCCTAGGGATTGTATGTTGGTTTGTACCTGGCGGTCTGAATATAGTTCAATAATAGTGATACAGATGCTTGCCTGCAAATATTACCTGGTATCACAAGACATGGAGCGCTCACGTAGAGTTATAGTATGCTCTGTATATAGCACCTGCCAGCCATAACATGTATTGTGAGTGTATTGTAATTTCTTAAACTGTAACCTATTATTTGTTTCTCTTAGTTGGATCCCCAACCAGTACAGAGCAAGAACTGGCATGTGGATGTGATAGAGATGAATGGGGTGAGTCCTTGGTTGTTCCAGAAGAGCAATGCACCTGATTGGCTCTATTTACATGCCCATCACCATGCTAGTCTATCATTGCACAGCACCATTCATGGCCAGAGCTCAACGATATATATTTGTGACTGTTTTTTCACAAATTACTTAAATCACATTTCTTTCATGTATGAGACTCCTCTAGGAGCAAATACTTACATGCATCATGGCATCCACTAGACCAGGGGTTCTCAGCCAGTGGTACTATTGCCAATGGGGGTACTTGGACCATTGTCAGGAGTAACTCGGTGTAACTGGTCAAGGTTGTCAGGAAGTTTGATACCAAATGACCGGGGGCATAATTTATCAAATATCTTGACATCTTGGGGACTAAATGACATATGTATAAAATGCACCGTAATATGTGAACAAAAACACCTAAAATACATATATGGGTCATACATGATATGCAAAGTGGTACTTGACATGATTCCATAGTGAGTAAGTGGTACATGACATGATTCCATAGTGAGTAAGTGGTACATGACATGATTTTATAGTGGGTAAGTGGTACATGACATGATTTTATAGTGGGTAAGTGGTACATGACATGATTCTATAGTGGGTAAGTGGTGCATGACATGATTTTATAGCGGGCAACTGGCACTCTCCAAAAAGGAAAAAAAAAGGTTGAGAACCCTGCCCTAGACTAAAGCTGGGTAAACACTGACAAAATTAACGATCCTTCAATAATAAAAAAGATAAACTCACATTTATCTGACGATTCTGCAGCTGTACACACTGGAACAATTCACGCTGGATCGTTCCCAGAAGTCCTTTCACACAAACAAAACCACAGATCGTTCATCGTTGATCTGTGATTTTTAAAAGCTGCTAAAAATCAAGATCTAACGATGCAGGGCAGAATCTGACAATTCACTGCATTGTTTTACAGTACACACTCAAACGATTTGAGAGTTATCTAACGATTATCCTATGATTTAAAAGATAATCGTCAGATATCTCTCCAGGGTGTACCCAGCTTTACTTAGACATTACCCTGTTTAGCTAAAGTGCAGATCAGTCTACAGCTTATACAGAGAAGATGGCTAAAGTTACCCTCATTGCAAGGGCTCTGATGCTGGTAGACAGCTTCTGGTAGCCCTGGTCATCTTAGTATTTCTGCAGTGTTACATTGTACTTTTGTGGTGGGAAATATAATCTCCTTTATAGCCTTGTATTTCCACAACTACATTGCATTCCACAATAGTGTCTGGTCACCGGCTATTTTAGAACATGTTGGTGCTTTCCACATTTCTCTCCTTACATCACTTTTTTTTTTTCTTTACTACAGATTAAAGTAGAATTCTCCATGAAATTTAGCAGCCGGGATATGAGTTTGAAAAGAACCCCTTCCAAGAAGCAGACTGGAGTGTTTGGAGTTAAAATCAGTGTAGTCACAAAGTAAGTGGTGTCCGCTGTCCTCTGTTCTCCTGCTCTTCTCTCATTTATTAAGCAGCTTGTCACTTTGCTGTCCCGTTCACCAATTAGTGCAAGGGCCACTGACACACATTGGAGCTTGTCACTTGTGAGCTAGCCAGGCATGCTTATTAGTGATCCTCTAATGAGTATATGTCTCTGCCAGGAGGGAGAGGTCCAAGGTGCCATACATCGTCCGTCAATGTATAGAGGAGGTGGAAAAACGCGGCATTGAGGAGGTTGGCATTTACAGAATATCTGGTGTAGCCACCGACATTCAGGCCTTGAAAGCTGCTTTTGACGCAAGTAAGTTGCATGTGACTAATTTAATACAAGTTAATAAGAACGGATATTGAGAATTAAGGACGTTCCAGACTTAGCTGCTGTATTCTGTTATTCCTCTACTAGATAACAAAGACATTCTGATGATGCTCAGTGATATGGACATCAATGCGATTGCTGGAACTTTAAAACTTTATTTCCGCGAACTCCCAGAACCTCTTCTTACAGACAAGCTGTACCTGGCTTTCATGGAAGGAATCGGTATGTTCCCATCAAATCTATCAGGATGATGGCAATTTAATTATGTATAAAGACAGACATATAAGTATAGTAGATATATTAGTCTATCTATCTATCTATCTATCTATCTATCTATCTATCTATCTATCTATCTATCGTTACATCTGGTTGTCTATGAAGATTATTCGTGCCATGTGATTAATTCTGTGTCTGTGTAATTACTATATGCACAGTTCTATAAATGACCGCGTGAATGGGGATTTGGGAATTGTTGTCATAGAACAGGCACCATTAAATGCTCCTATGAGTAGGGCATAGTTACCCCTTTCATTGCTAGAATGATATATAATAATTACGATCACCAGGAGAATATTACTGAAGATGTTCTAGGTATAAATCTCCTGGTATGTCCAGCACTGTAGATATTTCATATATAGGTTAATGCTCAGAAGTGCTGGAGGCTGTGGTCCAGCTGTTCTACATTGTGTGTCTTATCCTTTGGTAACTTCTAATCCTCTGATGTTTCCTTGGTTACAGCTCTGTCAGATCCAGCTGCCAAGGAGAACTGCATGATGCACCTTCTACGCTCCCTCCCTGACCCCAACCTCATGACCTTCCTCTTCCTGCTTCAGCATCTGAAAAGGTCATTTCATCTGTAGTGCGCTTTTTATGAGTAAAACGACTAAAATGAACACACTTTCGTCTTATGTGCGTTGTTTTAAGAATTGAGCTACTATGAATGCGTAGTAGCTTATTTACGCTATCTACCTACCATTTCTGTACATAGATTGCGTAAGCACAGTCGTATGCGCAGTAGCTCAATTCTTAAAACAACGTACGTAAGACGAAAATTACGTAACTGTGCATCCGGACCACCATCTTTAGTGAGAAACCTAAAGTGAATATAATCCTGGTTTATCCTGCTGCTGTTTGGCCTAGGATTTAGCAGCTTGTTGTTTGGCTGCGGTATTGTGATGCCACCGGTCACACGTAACTTTCCTGCTGCAATATACATCCTAGAGACCTTTATATACATATTGCTCAGTAATAATTACACATCATAGGTTAGAGTGCACGATACCAGGATTTTATCAGCTAAGATCAGGTGCCTTTAGCTGAACATCTCCTTAATAGTCTGCTTCTATCCAGGTAACGATTGTGCCAATATCTTTGGTTACTGCTATGAAACACTCATCATTCTTTGTTAATCTTTCTTAAGCTACGGTTGCATGAGAACCAGGAGTTTAAAAGAAATTTCAAGTTTCCCATCCAAGAGCAGGCAGGGTACTCGCCAGGCTCCACATCTGTTCCCTTGGAGGGTGACCAGCTCTGGAGGGAAAGTGAGGGGAGGAGGCCACACAGCAGCTGTTTTTCCCATAGCAGCATCTCTGCTCATGTGTGGCACAGTATTAAAGGGGACGGTATATGTTTATAGGATCCAGCAAGAGATAAATCCACATTCGTACATTAGTAACTGCAGAGAACAGCACAACCCTCTAACGTTTTATGCAGCTGGATTAATAGAAATACACATAAATATTTCTTCAAAAATTGGGATTTGGGTAAAATTATATTTAGTATGAAAGTACAATATTTCTTCATCTGTAGATAATCACATGTTTGTTTGTTTGTTTTCTTTAGTGTTTTTTTGTTAGTGGAAGTTTGTAAGTAACATCCTGCCTCTCTCTAAACATTTGCAGGGTAGCTGAGAAAGAACCAATCAACAAGATGTCACTTCATAATCTAGCCACCGTCTTTGGTCCTACTCTGCTGAGGCCATCAGAGGTGGAGAGCAAAGGTCACACAAACCTGGCTTCAGATATCTGGTCACATGACGTTATGGCACAGGTAACCATTGTCTGGTCCTTGCAAGGAGTATACTGCAGCTTGAGGATTGTGATACTAATAATACATTTTTATTAAAATAATTAGTATAGAATTGTCATTAATTCAGTTTAGTGTTTAATTACATTGTGTTTTCAGTGTTCTTGATACCTCTAAAGAGGTGACTCTTACTTTACTGATAACAAAAAAAAACTGACAAAAACCATTAAAGTACATTTCCTAATTCAGGCCGTATGCACATTGAAGCGTGGTTTACGTGTGGTAGTCTCCGCTGCTGAGCCTATAGTATGGAATTTGTGATTCAGAGGTCCGCATGTATGAGAGCAGGGCTCTCCCCCTGGGCACTGAATGTCAATCTGCATGCAGGACTCCTTCCCTAAGGGTTTCCATGTAGAATACTGAATCATACATAAGGACTTACTATCCAAGCCATTACTGTATGATTTGCATGCATGTGGGGGTCTCTACTCGTTACGGAAATAATGCTATTGGACATGCGCAGCACCCTTTTTATGCTGACTTCAGTATGCAGTGTACAGAAGTCGGCATTCTTATTTAACTGTGAATCTGTGAACTTCAGTGGTTAATGGTAGACAACATAGCGGCATGAGACGAGGTAGGGCTAAGATCAGTCACACCGCTAAGGTGAGTGTTTTAGATGAGATTGGAAATGTATGAAGGGCTAAAGTTGGAATTGTATGTGGGGTTTATTACATTCAGGAGGATATAGGTAGCTGGAGTATGAATTGGCAAAGTAGATCATCCAGAGAGAATGCTGTGGCATTGAGGACAGATTGAAGTAGGTATTGATGGTTGAAGGAGGAAGTTACAGTAGTCAAGGTGGGAGATGAAGACAAAACGGAAAAGGGATTTAGTGTTGGGAGAGAGCATATTCTTGTAAAATTTAGAAGGTAAGAAACTAATGTTGGTCATGAAGCAGATTCAGGTGTGACACTGAGGCAGTAAGCTGGTTTAGGAAGGAATAGTGTTGTAGAAAGATGATAAGCTTTGCATTGTGAGGCTGTGTTCACACAAATGCAGATATTAAATATTTATCTGTATTCATCAATTCCTCCATTCCTTTTCTGTTTGCTCTCCTAGGTCCAGGTTCTGCTTTATTATCTGCAGCACCCTCCAATCAGTTTCTCTGAGCTCAAGAGGAACACCCTGTACTACTCCACAGACGTGTGAGCATGCACTGCATCCTGCTGGGAGAAGATGTGGCAGCTCTGCTCCTCTCTGTAAATTTGGTCAAGAGACATTTTGAGGAAAGAGTATGATCTCGCACCCCTGAGCATTCCCAACTTCATCCTGTGCATTTCTGAATCCTTTTGTACAGAAAAGTGTAAACAAGAGAAAATGAACCAGCACTGTGCTCCCCTTGCTACATGCTGTATTTTGTATATTGGTGTTCAGGCATTATTTTAGGAGTGAGAAGCATTGGTGGAGCAGAGGTCTGGAGATGCATTTTTGTCATCCACAACAATGTAGGACTCTTTACACCTCTGTTGACCTTAGAGGTCTTTTAACCTGCCATATTCACACACCTCGTGCTGGAGACTGTAGCTCTCCTCAGCCTTTGGGGCCAAACATGAGAAGGAGACTGATTGGTGCCTCCGGGAAGCGGGGATTGACAGACTGTTGAAGCTCTGCTTAGATCTGCCATGTTTCGTCTCACAGAATGTGAGCGGATCCTCTGTCTTAATATTTTTAATTATAATAAGTTGCCATGACGTTTTCTTCTACTCCTGTTCTTCTATTGTGAATGAAAGTGCTTCTTTTTTTATTTTTTCCTCCTCTCCTTGTGGAAATGTCACTTGTGATTTTGCTGCTTTCAAATGGGTGGTACGTTGGTTACTCTGCTGGGCTTGATGTAATGACTGGCACCTGGACTCTACAGCACTTGGAGAGAGATGTCTGCGGAGGATCATATGAGCTGATCTCATGGGAACCAGTGGTCATGGTGCAAACAAAACACATCCAAATCCCCTAAGAAATTTCATTTCGCTTTATTGAAAATGTAAATGATAAAAACAGATGGTCATCAAATGATGTGTTTGTTAAATCTTTTGTTACATTGCTATAAGTTCTAGCTAACCATGTGCTTATTGGGAAGTATATGGTAGAAGATCATTATCAATATTAATGTCACAGTGCAAGAGAGCACACAGCATAGTCAGGCACAGTCCTTGTCCAAATGCAAGGTCTCTAGTTTCCATCCTAATCTGGAAGATTCTATTCAAGTGTTTATAATAATGAGCCATTTATTTTATTCAATATAGTGCAATTTTTGGGAAATCATGTCACACAGGTTATATTTTTCTTCCATGCACTGTGCAATAATTACAGTGATATTCTTCCGTATGTGGAGAGTTATTGCTACAGATACTGCAAATTCACAAGCCCTATGACAAAATGATGAAGGGTATTATTCACCGAGTGATGAAGACATCACATGTATTTTCCACACTCTGCCTTCCACTATTGGTCTTTCCAGTGGACCTGTTCTGGTTTACTATATCGGTGAGCATCAACACGATGGTTAAACAGCTAGACGTGTCCCACCAGTGCTTAGCTAGAAGTAGGACGTATCCTGCAGTTACACATTATGGGCTTTTCTGACAAGAATCACATAACTCATGTTGAGCAGAAGTGTTATCAACAGCATCACCGGTTTGTTTTTAATGGACAGATGTGAGAGTGAGTCATCTTACAGCACAGTTCTGAGATTATCCAGAGCTGCCAGAGATTGGGCCAGGATTCATGAAAGCTGTGATTGATTTACATTCTCCCAACATGCACGGTCTAATGCGGAGGTAAACACTGAACTTTTACCGACGTGAATACTTAATAAGACCGGATTCACCAACAAATATTGAATAGGTACGTCACAACATGCTGACCTGGCCTGCAGTCACATTCCATCCACACACATTTGGTATTGAGTTCTGTTTAGTCTCTAGCTTATTTATTTTCTATCTTCTGTAAATCACCATCCCAAAGAGCCACAGATAGACAGATGTCCATGTTATGAACTAAATTAGACCTCAGTCACGTTTGCAGCTGTTATTACCCATCTTGTATACAATTGGAAACTCATCTTATCATCAGTCTTTGTTGATTGGCCTATCCTATTCCCAGCAGTCTGCCCTCTAAGTAAGATATAAATGAAAAAAAAATGACTGGCCTTTACATAGAAGCACAATTGCAACTTTTGGTGTTCTTGTTGATTTTCTAAGGATTGTAATTTAAATTAAAAAGAATAATGGAGTTATAAATTATTTATATTTGTTTAGTTTTTTTGCTTTGTTTTTAGACCTTGCATTACTACAGAACAGGTTGAGAAGGTTGTGTGTTGTAGAGCCTGTGCTAACACTGCCTGTTACATGTCTCTGTTGAACACATTATGGAAGCAGCTTTTGGCTGATGAGACTGGTCCCCAGTCTGTTTCTCTATTCTGACTGGGGCAGCCCACACAATGGCCAGTTACCTGCTACTGTACGAGGTTAAATGAAATGCAGGTCTGTTGTTTTCAATATGGATTCCTTGCTGTGAACATGATCTCATTTACATATAGTTTTCACTCTATTTCCTTTTGGCTGTTTGTCAGGAGCCTGTTCTTATACTAATAACATTCATAAATGTGAATGTCTTCTTCAGAACACGATGATCTGCAAAGGCTTTCAGGTCATTTGGCACAGCTACACTGATGTACTGGTTATAACAGAGCGTGGGTGCCGGTAAATTTATATGCACTTCCGGCTGCTTAGTTCTTGATTTACTGGTAGAGGCTGGATATTCGTTCACATTGTTTTTAAAATTGCGGGGCTATCATTCCTTCCTCCTCTCATGTTATTCCCCTTAATTTTAACTAATAGGGGAGATCCCATCTATTCGATTTTTACATTTTTAAGTAGCATCTAATTCTTCTCGATCAGTGGTCACAGGTTATCATAATCTCCGCTAACTAAAATTTAGCTGTACCACAGTACACAGACTGTTGAGTTGTGTGGTGTGCTGTCAGACGGGACAATGTAATATAATAATCACTCTTATGTGTCTTCCGATGATTTTTGTGTACAGCCTTTCAGCGTCTGTCCCACTAGATCTTCTCTATGGGTATGGTTATATCACAGTCCTGTCTACGTACATTACGACTGCACTGTTAAATAATATCTTCATGCTACCGCCTTGAGTGTAATTTTACTACCATCTGGAAAAGAAACTATCCAGCATTCAGTACTTCAATGAATGAACTGTTATATCATTATTTCCATTAGTTTTTATGCTACCAGTAAACAGGATTCTTAGTGGTCACATCCTGGACAGTTTCTCACTGGCCACATGCTTCTCACTGTATTCTGATTGCTCTGCCAGTTGTTCTTATGGTTTTCACATACATGTGGCTCCTTCAGGAACCATTAGTGGTGGAAGAAGATATTTGCAACACATACAGGAGTTGAAGGGATTCAATATCTATTGGATACAAGTGAACGATGAAGCCTGTTATTATGGGCTATGCACAAAGCATAGACTTTCCATACAACCTTGTGTCTGGTGAGACACGGCACACAAGTAAATAGAAAATCTATGCATTTTAAGTTACAAATTGTGCTTAGAGAAACTTTCTAACAACTAGTGCAATAGCATCCAAATCGGTGCTTTTATCTATCAGGGTTTTTAAAAGCGTTTAGAAAATGAAAACAAGTTGTTGATCAACATTACAATGTTCCCCTTTATGGGTGTTATCAGTAATGTCCCCCATGATGTATTTAATTCTTGTCCACACTACACACAGAATAAGTAATATAATCTCCTTACACCTGACCTTTACTCAAGCCTAAAGCACCAGATTTCTTTTGGGGATTATTAGGTGTGTTTTATTTTGCATTATTCGATATATGAACTCCAAGTACAATAAAATAAGAGTTAAAAAAAATGTTTTGAAGGGATTAAAAAAAATGTTATGTATATTTTTATTTTGTGTCTGTACTGTTGCGATGTATGTATATTATTATGAAGCTAGATTTGAAGCAACGTTAGCAAGAATAATGTTAGTTAATAAAATATTTAAAAAATGTGATTTTGTTTTCTTATTCATAAAAGGCTACTTTCATTTATCAATCAATGATCATTATCATCCTTTCTGTAGCTCTCCAAATAAAGGAGAGTATATTGAGCAATATACACTAAGGGCCTGATCCAGAGCTACGATGTTACACTGAGCGCTGTAGCGCTCAGCGTAACATCGCTGCTCTGGCCCGACACTCCCCCTTGTAGGAGCGTATTACCTCTCCCTTACGCCGGCTGAAGGCTACCCTAACTTCATCCGGCGTAAGGGAGAGTTGATATGCTGGGACAGCGGCGTTAGTACGTTAAAGCCGCCCTCCCAGCCTCATTACCCTCCTCCCCCCGCCCCCCTACACTAACTTCAGCGCAGGGACGCTGGGGGACGTCCCTATGTTTCCATAGTGACGCCGGGCAACATCTGCCCGGCGCATGCGCATTACGCTTACGGCCGCCGTACTAGCGACTGCGGCCGTAGCTCTGGATCAGGCCCTAAGACTTTAAATGGCGGCTGTGTCATTGTTCAAAACAATGCACATTGCCCATTGGCACCATCTTACCTCCACTGTGACCCTCTAATAGCTGAGTTGACTTTCTGTTAGGGTGCACCAACCAAATCTTGCCTAGGGCACCAAATTGGCTAGGGCCGGCCCTGTGTTAGGGTTAGCTAAAAACAATTGGCAGCAGTCTCCATTCAGCCTAGTAGGATTGTACAGAATTCACGCTTATGTGTAAAATAAGTAGGGACCAATTCCTATTTATACGCACCGCTTTTATGCTCCTAAATTCACTTAAGAGCCATAGGCAGCCTTATCTTTATGTGCATATATGTTTCCTCGTAAGTAGGAAAAACACATACGGACGTCTGTAACAGTGCCCTGACTGCGCCATTAAAATGTCATTTTCCCCCACAGGTTTTCCTAAATGGCCATGGGCACGTCCCTTCTTACTTACTCTTATACCAGCATGTACCATGAAGTCCGCTCGTAACTAAACCCCGTGCCTAATTCCGATGTAGGCTGCGTAGGCAAATCTAGTAAATATGCGCACCTAAGAAGCCGCAGCTTCTTCGTTGTGGCCATGATCTTTTGCAAAATAAGACCGTTGTACAGGTAATTCCAAACTATTTGCACTTAAAATATATAAGATAAGTCGGTGCTGTTCAGAAAAAGGTTAGAAATCAGTCAGTAATTGTACATCAAAAATATGACCAATATATTGGTGCAAATTTAGCTACGATGCTAATTTAACCACAGGCAGTTAAACATAATTTAGAAGAGAGTTTTTCTGGTATGGAAGAAGTACTGGATAATGCCATATATTATAATATGACAATTTATCCAAGAAGACCCTAAAAGATTTCCCAGAAATATAGTTGAAATGTGAACTGGAGAAGCAAAAGTGAAACTCCTGTTTTCCAGATGTGTCTTTCCAAGGAACAGTTGGAACACTTCTCTGTGTATGTTCTACATTCAGTTTTAGGGGGGAGAATTCAGTTAGCCACAGAGTTGTGCAATGAGTCTTCTTTTCTGACATTACTAATAAGGGCAATGCCCCCTCTAACCCAAGTGCATGAACATCGCCAATCAGATAGTTTTATCCATGGAAACCTAGGACTACAAATTAAGCAAATTGGTCATTTTTCACTCGCAAGGAGCAGAAGACAACCAGTTTGTAGGTGCGCATGAGCACAGAGCACTTGTTACGTATATGGATCCTACATATCCTGATTTCTTAAATTAAAGCATTTCCAACAGAGCAGGATGTGCATAGCAAATAGTCAGGGGTTACGTATTTAAATAATACTGTAAGGGTTCGTTTTAGCCATTGCGCACTATCCATTTTACATGGGCACAATGTGGAACTATTAAGGTAGGGTCCTGTAATGGTAGCTCCCATGCGTGTGAGAGGAGCAGCCTCCTCTTGTCTGCTTTGGACTTGGGATACAGCAGGGAAACCACTTTGGATCTCTGCTATGGTTGCAATTAGAGCTCCAGGCGCTCTGGTCCTTAATCTTTGGTGGCTGTGTTATATCCTAAATCTATAACCAGGCATCTTTTTTCATATTTGACTACATCTATATTGGAGATTTACTTCATGGTAAAAATTACTTCAATGAAATCTCCTTGGGAATCCCTAGCTTAATGAAGTTTGTGTTTTACTTGATCCTGATTACATGAGGTGCATTCCAGTTCTAAGGTCTCCTATTCCTCTTCCTGAGAATCACATGCATACAGAAGCTGAATCTATCACTACTCAGCATAGTCTCCCTCTAACCACACATATTTTTTCAAAACTTGGACGCCATGACTGCATGTCCACAGTCAAGGCTTTTTTTGGGGGTATGTTGAGACCACATCCCACACGATGTTCGGTCTTCTTCGAACTTTTGCACCAATATACATTTTACATGTAACCAGCAGGTGGCACCAAGTGTACATGAGCTGGATGGTTGTCCTTTGACTCTTTTAAACCATAACCCAAGTTCTACCTGCAGAGAGGAGAGAGCAGAGGAAGGGCCCTGAACATCAAAGCACACATGCTATAAGAGGAGGGGGAGGGGAATGTGTTCATTGTTGATCATCACTGATTATATGAACCTTAACCAGCCATGGGCATAATTCCACTGGCCCATAGACCTACCTGTATTAGTGTAAAATAAAGCTGATTAACAAATATATCAGCTTTATATGTACTGTAACCTCCTTAAATAACAAATGAGCTGTGAATACTTAAGCCACTAAATATATATAGATAACCATAGTTGTAACTGCAATAAAGCCTGTGTTATACTTTCCAAAATGTCTATCATAGTCATGAAACACAGAGCATAAGCAGAACAGACAATGCAGGTGTTACAGCAATACATTACTAGAAGTGCCTGGATTACTGCCAATGTAAGCAGAAGCTTTTCAGAACCATCACAATTTACTTTGAGGTTAGAGAAGACGCAGTTCGTGGAGTCATTATTTGAGGAAAGCATTCCTGAAGTGTATCTAATACAAACAGGAACTTACTGCCGGGTCTGCCTCTGAACTGCCATTAGAGATGCACATACTGGTCTTTATCAAGATTACCTGAAACACATTATGTGCATCGCTAATTAAATCACAAATTGTGATGAACGGCGATTCTTTCTCCTGACATATTGGTCCGGATTCAGTTACGTAGTTTTCGTCTTGCGTAGTAGCTTATTTACGCTATCTACGTACCATTTATGTGCGCAGATTGTGTAAGCGCTGTCTTTAGCCTATCACATGTTCCTCATGGCTGATTCTCTCTACTGCTTCTTGTATTACCTTGACAGTAACATTCCTGGCTTCCATTAGAGGTCACAGTGTTACTTCCCCCTCTACGCACATGGCTAACATTCACCCGTCAGCAGCCAATTCCCCCCTTGGTGGGATGTGGACTTGATTGGATAATGACTTTTAGAGAAGCAGAGTATGACTCTCCAGTCTGACAGGCAGGCGTTTCCCACATCTTCAAGCAATTGAAGCATGTTGTCTGCATGAAATGCCATTTAATATATCCTTTTTTACTACATAAGCAGGCTGTATCCAGACCTAATACTTGATTTCATACACTAGCCTCCGCTTCAGACGAATTTGTAATCCAAACACTGTATGCAAGAGATCAGAGCTCTCCCCTTCTCCCCTCTGTGCAGATGGTGGATCCAAGTACCTTACCTTAAGCATTCTCCTGTTTCTTCATGCGTGCAGAATACTGGATTGCACAGAAGGGCATAGTCAAGCCTTTACGTACAATCTAAATGCCTATGCCCACCCCATGTGTATCTCATACACATGGGCAGGGGGCATGCACAGTATGGAAGTCAGCTGTTTTTTTTAGATGTGGATCTGGCTCACAGTCTCTCATTAAGCAAACCGGCAACTATATTACCACTGCAGAGGAAGGGATACATGCCACACTTCAATAGGAAAGGGTATAATACAGTATATACCCATTGCAGAGCCCTGTCAGACACTGCAAATAACCTCTTACCCAGTCGCAGACTATAGTCTGGAGTCAGGACTCTGTAACAGGGAAGCGATAGCAGGCATCTGGTTGCCACTAATACCAAACACAGCCCCGCAGATGGCATAGCTCTTGGAAGGTTAGCAGAGACACATACAGCCAATAACAGGCACTGTCAGAACCAGTCGTTTTAAAGACCTGGTTTCGCGTGTGTGTGCGTGTGTGTGTGTGTGTGATTTTATTTTAATGGGAGATTATTTGATGGGGCCCCTTCTAATTATTCACCTAGGGCCCTACAAAACCTAGGACCACCTCTGTCCCATACCTTTACCATAAGAGTGGCCGTATACCCCAGAGTGTGTAACTATGACAGTTTACTACATTAGCGAAATATTTTTGATCTATATATTTTGGTATTAATGATTGACTACCACAGGCTGCACCTCTCTCCTCTGTGAAATTGTGTTTGGAGAATATAGTAATTATACTGACAGACAGATTAGAGTCACACACATAGATCTAGCACTAAATCAAGGTGTTTGTTCTGTATGAGGCTGCAATTGATTGTAGTGATTTATCCTTATGACTAGTGTTCAGGGGATTCCAAATGTCAAAAGTGCACCAGTGAGACTTCACATCATACAGGGAGGCATCCACTAAGACCCCCAGCAGCGATCCAGACGCCTAATGATGAGGAACCTTGCTATAGGCCTAGTTTGTGGGAGCCAGCCCAGCTACAAGAGGGTACAGTTAGCAACACAAGTGTGAGTGCAGTATGTAACAGCAGAGCTAAGCTGATAATATACTACACTATATGGTGCTAATTTCTGCGTATCTCCCATCATCTACATGCACTTTTGGAACATCCCTGTCCCTTCTGTGGACGCAGCACTGACCTATTCAGAATTTCACTGGCATTCACATTATCCTCCTTTCACCATACAGACATCTAGCATTTGAACATTTGGCCTTAAGAAATAATCACCACTTTGCTATTAAAACCTGTATCAATTGTAGCCCTGTAAAGAACGTATACGTATAGAGCACTACTGTTGGATCTACTTACTACAGTATGCGATTGTTTCTGGTGCAATGGGATCTTAAAAAGAGCTACACACCAACCCAAAACGGTATCCATATGCCGACATTGAACTTTATACACATACTATCAAATTATAAAACAAAGTGGCACAGGTCTAGAATATACAGTAGGAGTACACAAATGCCACATATACTCCTTACTTGCTTAGATAGAACAAAAGGGGGGCTACCATTTGTAAAAGATTAAAATAATCAGATATCTGCCACAGAAAGTTACAGATAAAAATAGTTATTTATTATATACAAAGGGTGGAAACATTAGTTATTATATACAAAGGGTTGGTAACAATAGTTATTATATACAAAGGGTTGGTAACATTGGTTCTTTTATCTGTCACTTCTGTTGCAGATGTTGGATTATTTAAATCATACTATGCTGACATGCTTAAAATGTTGCAATGGGTTGAGGAGTACATCATTTTATCAGTGTACCGCGATACATGAAGACATTAGGGGCGTTTTAGTGCTGTCCACAGAATCGCAGAATGTACTCTCCTCATATGCCAATGCCCCATAGACCCACAGACAGCGATCAATATACTTTACAATAATTCCATGTCTAAGAGTGCCTTATTCAATAGTTTTTTCCGCGACTACAATATTGACATAAGGCAGTCAAACCTTTTAAACACACGTTTTGACAGATGCTCAGATAAACCATTTCCTTCTGACAAACCAATACAACTCATAAGAGATGGAGCTGGGCTTTCTTAGCTATAAGGAATGTTGGAGAGCTCAGCAGACAACACACAAGGTCATAACCTACAATAAATGAAATTATTTATACGCAATTTTAATCTCAGTTACAGTGATGTTAAGACATACACAATACATGATAGGGGAAGAAGGGCTAGTACTGGAAGCTGTAATAAATGGTGAGAATGAAGTTTACACCCAGTCTGAGGCCACACAAACGCTCCGCACAACCTGGGTCATGCTTCACACACATTTTGCTGAATGCTAAAGTAATTCTTACTGAGTGACCCAGTAGCATTTGCATGAAGAACTAATTTGGGCAATATGGATAAACTCTCATTGGACCATGACCGACAAAACAAACACAGGCAAGGTGTGGCTGGGTTCTATGTATTTATTTTAACAACATATATTGTTACTAGGAAAAACAAAAAAACAGTGATTGGTGAATGCACCCAATATATTGTCCATGGACCCAGCACAACGGAATAAAACAACAGGTGTGTGTGATCTTTATACCTGGGTATGTCCTTTCTGCACCATTGTACAGCTGAATGGCTTCATAACACAAAAGGTGAATAAATAGGAGATTTTTTTTTTTTAAACAAATATATTATTACATGTGTTTTAAAGTTAAAACAAACAATCTATTTGGCCTTCTCCACAACCATAATCACAAAGGTTTCCATAAACCTCCAGGTCAGCATAAAATCTGACAGCTGTTGAGAAGATATAGTTGTCTTTACTGGTCAAGAAACGCATTCAGATTGCATGAAAAGTCCACGATGAAGTGGCGCCATCTGGTGACAAGAAGCTGCTACCGCAGGTAATAGTCAATGACAGCAGAAAACGCAGCAAATCCTCCACAGCCAAGAGCTCCAGCTTTGAGGCCAGCTGTAAAAGATGACAATAATAAATGACATGACACATTCCAGTCCCAGAATCAGGACAGACAGACATAGAAGATACGCTGATGACATAGAGGTGACTACAATGCCCAGAACACAACTTTTCTCTAAGATATACATTTTTTCCAGAGAATAACAGCCTATTGATGAGACATTAGAGAGGATCATTAAGGTAAATTACATCCATTAGGTTTAATATAAATAATTGCCATTTCTAAAGAATTTCCTAAAGTAACATTTAAAAAGTTATGATAAAATATAGGCTAAATAGGACCATCCCATATTGTGTTATAATGAGTATATCCCCCAGAGTCGCCTATCTACTTCTATATGTAAGGTTTACAACTCACTCTAAGCCCAGCGCTATCTATGAAGTCCCAGCCTCTTCTTATGCTCATACAGGTTGAGGAGTCAGAATTCTCAAATGTAGCTCCAATCTATCTATCACTTCTATGCTGCTAATTGCACTTTAAGGACCCCGAATGTTCTGAAAATCAGCACTACAAGTGTATTTCTAGATCATTTATAAATCACTCACCTCTGAAACCAATAGCTCCTCCTGTGATACATCCACTTACTACACTGTTCTTCCAGTCTGATTTTCCTCGATACTGAAAACAAAATGAAATGAAACATAAGCCTAATTTCATATTCAAAACCAGGACACTTCTGAACAGGCAACTGAAAGGTGAGGGTATGCCAACTATATTACCACAGCAAAGCTGTACACAAACCTGCTCCGGCTCACACTCCAACTAAACCCTGAACAGAATGTTACAAATCAAATAAATAAATCAGTAATCCTCATACTAAATACAAACTATAGTAATGTCAATTTACTGTGGAGGGCAAAGATGACCCAACCTTCTACCCTAGACTGTCCTGAGCCTTCAGAGTGTATCGTTGTTCTGTACAACCAATAGTGGATCATATAAAACCTACACAGACTTGGTGGTAAAAAAAGCCGGGCTGGGATGAGGACACGAGACACTCAGTAGCTTTTGCTGTTGTTTTCTAAATATAGAGGGAAAGACCATACAAACCTTCCAGGCCATATAGCAGAAATACAAGAGACATTTAATTTAATTTACTTTCACGACACACATGAAGTTAGACCACTATCAGTATCAGATGACAGTTTGGTAAGTGAGGGGTGATGAGGAGAAGGTGGGGGAGGGACATACTTTTTCTGCAAATTATTCCTGGAACAAATGATCCAGCTGAATCGAAACAGAAGCTTGTGCAGAGGAATTGTCCTCAGTGTGTAGGCTGAACAAAGCTTTGTGACAAGCTGAGACTCTGACAACAGAACTGCACAATTTCTATAGCACACAACGGGACAGGTTCTAGTTGTTCCCAAACACTGTATGGCAATTACTTGCTTAAAATAACAGAAGCAGATGTGAACTGTGCATTGCTTTAGGACCTGAACCGGTTATTCAACTTGTGTAGGAAATTCAGCCCACAAAACGGACAGCAAAGAGTATACAAAATGTTACTTTAAACAGCACAGCAGACGCGCAGGACAGAGGTTTGGACAGTAAGCTACTACTATCTAGGGCCAGATTTACTAAGCTGCAGGTTTAGAAAAGTGGAGATGTTACCTATAGCAACCAATCAGATTCTAGCTCTCACTTTCCTATTACATACTAAAGAATGTCAGCTAAAATCTGATTGGTTGCTATGGTCAACATCTCCACTTTTTCAATACATGGGTGAGAAGACTTTATAGAACACATATAAAGGTTTGTTTGTCAATGAGAAAAAGAGAAAAGAAAAGAAAATAAAGATATGATATTAACTATATAAGGATATCCTTGTGAGTGTCAGAAGGTTAATGTAGCACAATACAGCTTGTGTATTATAGATTTGTATTGGATTACTAATGTTTCTCTGATACTCGCACATATTACTGAATATTTATGTATTGTACTCACTGATTCCACGAGACACTCTGTGCAGGAGAACATGGCGCCCACAATGGCAAAGTTCTTGGCATAGGACATTCCTCTCTGACCCATGTCTCTCAGCACCTCTTTGGCAGTAGGCGTGCGATAAGGATCTTTAGGATCAAAGCCTACATTGGTGTCAATACCAGCGGTAAACACGCCAAACGCTCCACCAAGGACAAAACCTAAGAGACAAAAGCAAAAACGTCAAATATAAAGTCCTAACAGCATGTAAAGTACATCACAATATCAGCACCCAAAAAGGAAATGTCAATTAAACAAATGTCATTCATGTCTGTAAAATCATTACGTTTCTATAAAAGCAATGGCTCAAATGTACTGTAATTAAATACATCCAAACACAGGGTAAGAGATCTATGGAATTCAGTCCCAGGAATGGCCAGGTGAAAGCCCCAACATTTCCAGAAACACTGCTGTCAGCCAATGACTGTATAGAGAGACTGTGCACAGACAGACAGAGAGAGAGAGGTGCACAGACAGAGAGAGAGAGAGACTGTGCACAGACAGAGAGAGAGAGAGACTGTGCACAGACAGAGAGAGAGAGAGACTGTGCACAGACAGAGAGAGAGAGAGACTGTGCACAGACAGAGAGAGAGAGAGACTGTGCACAGACAGAGAGAGAGAGAGACTGTGCACAGACAGAGAGAGAGAGAGACTGTGCACAGACAGAGAGAGAGAGAGACTGTGCACAGACAGAGAGAGAGAGAGACTGTGCACAGACAGAGAGAGAGAGAGACTGTGCACAGACAGAGAGAGAGAGAGACTGTGCACAGACAGAGAGAGAGAGAGACTGTGCACAGACAGAGAGAGAGAGAGACTGTGCACAGACAGAGAGAGAGAGAGACTGTGCACAGACAGAGAGAGAGAGAGACTGTGCACAGACAGAGAGAGAGAGAGACTGTGCACAGACAGAGAGAGAGAGAGACTGTGCACAGACAGAGAGAGAGAGAGACTGTGCACAGACAGAGAGAGAGAGAGACTGTGCACAGACAGAGAGAGAGAGAGACTGTGCACAGACAGAGAGAGAGAGAGACTGTGCACAGACAGAGAGAGAGAGAGACTGTGCACAGACAGAGAGAGAGAGAGACTGTGCACAGACAGAGAGAGAGAGAGACTGTGCACAGACAGAGAGAGAGAGAGACTGTGCACAGACAGAGAGAGAGAGAGACTGTGCACAGACAGAGAGAGAGAGAGACTGTGCACAGACAGAGAGAGAGAGAGACTGTGCACAGACAGAGAGAGAGAGAGACTGTGCACAGACAGAGAGAGAGAGAGACTGTGCACAGACAGAGAGAGAGAGAGACTGTGCACAGACAGAGAGAGAGAGAGACTGTGCACAGACAGAGAGAGAGAGAGACTGTGCACAGACAGAGAGAGAGAGAGACTGTGCACAGACAGAGAGAGAGAGAGACTGTGCACAGACAGAGAGAGAGAGAGACTGTGCACAGACAGAGAGAGAGAGAGACTGTGCACAGACAGAGAGAGAGAGAGACTGTGCACAGACAGAGAGAGAGAGAGACTGTGCACAGACAGAGAGAGAGAGAGACTGTGCACAGACAGAGAGAGAGAGAGACTGTGCACAGACAGAGAGAGAGAGAGACTGTGCACAGACAGAGAGAGAGAGAGACTGTGCACAGACAGAGAGAGAGAGAGACTGTGCACAGACAGAGAGAGAGAGAGACTGTGCACAGACAGAGAGAGAGAGAGACTGTGCACAGACAGAGAGAGAGAGACTGTGCACAGACAGAGAGAGAGAGAGAGAGAGAGAGAGACTGTGCACAGACAGAGAGACTGTCACAATCATTTCTAGTCCAATCTCATTTTTTTTTTCAAACTCTTTTTACTATAAGACACATTAAAGGTAATGGCTTGGGTGCACAGCCCCACAAACAAAGTTTGTAATACAGAAACAACAGAATTGAGCGGCACTCCAAGACTTGTATACAAATTAATACACATAGACAGTGTATGTTCTTGGAACACAAACTGTCTATGTGTATTCATTTGTTTACAAGTCTTGGAGTGCCGCTCGATTCCATTGTTATATATATATCTATATCTCCTAACACAAATTTTCTATTTAGTTTGACCACTGACAAAAACCTTCTAAAATAGAGCTAGTAAACACAGATCTGACCTGAAAAACGCAATACTTGGCATCATCCTCTTTACATATTATATGATGACACAGAAAAGATCAGGAAACCTGCTTTACAAACATTCTTCAAAAGCAACTAGATGCTACACACTAATGCCGGCTACACACTAATGCCGGCTACACACTAATGCCGGCTACACACTAATGCCGGCTACACACTAATGCCGGCTACACACTAATGCCGGCTACACACTAATGCCGGCTACACACTAATGCCGGCTACACACTAATGCCGGCTACACACTAAGCGATACCGCAGTGAGTGACATAACACTCCAGGGGACATAGCATAGTGAACGTGCATTCTGTAATAAACAGGGCTATGACACTGCCATCCTACACCAATCAGAAACAATTATACATTTCTGCTCTTTCCATATGAAATTCTTGAGTGTGCGATGTCGTTTACAGTACTGGGGGGGAGGTATGTAGATAGTATAGTGAGGGTGTATGACGTGCCCCCTGTACTATCCAAGCCGCCCACATTATAAGTGAGGATGGTGAGGAAGTTTAGGTATGGGTCAGGTAGCAGCCTTCACTCACCCACACAGAAGTGTGGATCCAATCCTACCCTTCTACAGGGTCTGTGCATGTGTGTTTTATTAAACAAAATTATTATTATTATGAGAGCCATTTTAAAACCCTATAATGGAGAGTTCATTTGTTTCTGTATAAATCTTGTGGCAAAAGGGCAGGTCCCGGTTTTGTATATGAGACAGTAAGTATATACATTCTCTATAACAAAGAAAATTCCGTAAAGCGCTAGAACAGTAAATCTAGAACACACAGCTTGGTAAAAAATGTACATAAAATGTAATAATACATTAAGTATAAGTGATATATTAAACTTATTCACAAGCTACCAGAGGGTGCAAAAGAAACACTTATAAACATCAGTATTGATATTAATTAGAATAAAAAAAACCTGGGGCTGCTAGGTCAATATTGTCCCATTCGATACTGAGCAGGGGGATGGAAAGGAAGGATGATGGGAAGTTACAAGTCCATTAGACAACTTGTGGATATCTCTTGGACGATGTTAGGTCCCAATATGCTATTGCATGCATACAACAGAAATTTCTTTTGTTCCAAAACAGAGCGTTGTATTGTAAAAAGAGACCGGCCGGTCAATCTTACCACTTGTCACTCGATGCGTAGAGGATAAATTGTACCTGGTGGGAGAGGAGATGGTATTCGTGAGCCAGGACCATTGCTCCCGCACTTCAGGATTTTGCCCCTTTGAATATGACAAGCTGTATTACGGATAAACTTGCTCTTTATATAGATCCACAGGGAGATTAAAGATGCTGTTTGCAATGCAGAGGCTCATGGTCCCTGTGGGACAATATTGACCTAGCAGCCCCAGGATTTTTTATTCTAATTCTAATTAATATCAATATTGATGTTTATAAGTGTTCCTTTTGCACCCTCTGGTAGCTTGCAAATAGGTTTAATATAGTGTGATGTAAATTGTTCACTTATTGTGTTGAAGAAGACTTTATAGAGCTTTGTACTATCTAGTATATTATCCCCACATCTAAATGCTATTATTAAATGCTTCACACATTAAAGGAAGCACATTACAAGTAAAGTATGATGAACACATCATATAAACTTATTTTATTTAAATAGCCTTGTGTAGTATCAAACTTGTACCATGTACAAGTCATTTATGGGTTACACGTGAAGGAAAGGACTTCAAAGAAGCTCATGTGTGTGGAATGGCTTCAGGTAGATTACCAATTACAATAGAAGACAATTACAGTCTCTTTGATGTTTGATTAATTTTTAGCATGCAATATTAAGTTACTGCAAACGCTAATAACAAAATAGCAAAGGCATTTTATAATTAGCATTAATTATTTTACATCATTTAATATTATTGATGTTACTCTCATCACATATCACTTCAAACAATACATTTATTAGTTAACAAATAAAAGGAAATATGAGAATTAATTAAATCTGTGACAGATTACAGCTGTCATTTTATAGGATAATATCATACTGTTTGGTGCAGAAAACATAAAATAATAAAAATCTATTCACCACATCTGTGAAGGACCTAACAGTTCAAGTTCCAGTAGAGGACTATTTCAATATTTCAACATTCCTGCCATTTTTTTTTATTACACTTCAAATTTCCTATCAGCATAATAAAATCTCCTACATTATATTATATAGATAACAAATTAACAAGTAATGAACCTTCTTTAAAAAAAATAATTTCACCAAAAACTAAATTTTTAGCATTAGACTTATACCCCGTTCAGATTACCAGCCCTGCAAATCCCCGGGGTTTTCAAACTTGCAGGGACACGCCGGGCTGCCCGTTCACACTGACAGCAGTGACCCGGGATTTCCCTGGTCACCACTGTGCAGTGGAACCACGGGACCCGGCTTTCTCCGCAAACCCCTTCTTTTTAGCCGGGTCTAAGACCTGGCTAGAGAGAGCCGGGGTTCGCGTTCAGATTGCCAGAAAAAGCCGGGGTTTTCACGAAAACCCTGGCTTTTAGCTGGTAATCTGAACGGGGTATAAGTTATCCTTTTATAGTACAGCTACTGAAACATTAAATGGCTTATTTATTTGGGGGGCGGCGCTTGAGGCAAGATGGAGTAGACGCGTTTGTCTGTGGCTCCCGGCATCGATCCTGACACTCTCCTGCTTCTGCCCTATAAATGGGGTTTTCTCTCCCCTGTCTGTCCCGTGGAAGTCCTTCACTTACCCGCACTGCAGCTGTGTAGCTCCGGACCTTGCAGCGGTGTCGGCGGTGTCTGTGTCCTGCGGCGGGAGGTGCTGGCTCTGCGGCTGGGACCATTGCTGCAGTGGTGGTGTACAGTGCCTCTGTTCCTATGGCAGCTGTGACTGGCGGGGACTCGTGAGGGGGGGGGCGCCT
>WWET01000658.1:319575-333776 GCA_011038615.1 Limnodynastes dumerilii | reverse complement strand
CAGGAGTAGTACAGACAGGGATCAGCCGAAACCGCGCTGTGTGAAGCGCGGCTTCGGCTGATTCTTAGCTGTATTACTGCATAGCCTAGCCGCTGCTGTATATCTACGTACTATGCTGCTCTAACAGCTGTAAAGTATACCTGCAGAGCAGTCAGAGCAGCTTTGCGATATAAAGCAGAAGCGCGGCTTCGGCTGATTCTTAGCTGTATTACTGCCTGCAATAGCCGCTGCTGTATATCTACGTACTATGCTGCTCTAACAGCTGTAAAGTATACCTGCAGAGCAGTCAGAGCAGCTTTGCACATAGATATAAAGCAGCAGCAGCAACAGAGAGCGCTGCCCCCTCCCCTCTTCTGCTACGATTATCGGTCTCAGCAGAGAAGGTGTATGGTGCCGATAATGGGACATTTCCCTAGCGGGAAATCGTCCCGTTTATCGGCTCACCCCCTGCTGGGACCGATAATCGCCCTAGTGTATGGACAGCTTTATTTTAGCTGCTGTCATGTCACATCACAATCACAGGTAATATGGTTGGACTTTGTAATTACTCATGATTGTATCATTGGAAATTCCATTTTAAAAGTTCTTCCTCACATACATATTAAGGTCTAATTCCACCATACACACATCTTATGTCTAAAACAGATGTCATTAGCACAATTTGCATAGTAATTCATTACTGCACAATTAATGTAAAATAAATAAATACATAAAGCAAGGAAACATTATATGCAATGGAATGCATTAGTACAATGATGGCCCTGAATAAACGGTTGTATCTAGGAGTCAGGGGGCCTGTATGGATTGGTGACTTCCCACTGTAAATACTGCATTTGCATAAGTTACCCCGCGTCCTGACTAAAGCTGGGTACACGCTACACTTTTTTAAACCAAATTATCTTTTCACTCACACAATTAAAAGACCGATTCACACGATATTGTGCATGTGTATACATGCACAATCAAACGATATCATGTGATTGCTAATGGCATCGTTTGAAATTATTTTATATCCAGCTTAATTTTTCTGATGAATGATGAATCGTGAGAGCCTGTCATTACAAGAATCGATCAAACTATCGTGAGAAAAAGTGTAGTGTGTACCCAGCATAACTACACAGCTATGTTATTTTGCAGAGTCTGAAATATTTTCTTCCAGATACAGGTGGTAGCCAAATGCACTGTACAAGCGTATTGGGGGCATGTGTACCCTGGCCTAACCTGCTCCTGGAAAGGACCTGTCCTGGCTCTGGTCTTCTACACATCTGTGGATCTGCTACATATTCAGAAACTTTTTATTTCTTCCTTTCCAAGAGATCTGAGAGGAGAAAGATCAAACACTATGCAGGGGATTGATAAACACGATTTGTGTCATCAAGCCTTATCCAGCATTAGCAAAGCTATGGGTCACAGCATTGATAGGCAGGGGGCAGAACTGAGGCAGTAAATTGCATTAAATCAAATCATCAATAGGGGCTTATTAGTATCATTTCTGGCATCCAGCTCTGCTGTGGACAAATGTGTGAGATTTGCCAGCTCTCCTGGAAGTGATGCCCATATTACAGGAGTCTCCAGGACATTCAAGGAGAACTGGTGGTAATTATGACCTACTATTACTGTACCGTCACCCTTAGAGAGTCATTTGCTCAATTGCTCAATTTGGTTGCCCATCACTACCGTAGCCTATAAGGCTATGTTTTAATAACCATCACTAAGCAATGAACACTTACCACCAACACAGGCCAGGGCGGCCTTAAAGGCGCAGCTCTCCATCACTCGCTCCATCATCTTCTGCTCGTCGGATTTTAGGGGTGTGGGTATCCCCCCTATGCCTCCGGGTATCACATCCTTGGGCCTCCTCTTGTCCCCCACTAAATGCTCTAATATGAGGCTGTACTGTAGAGTGCCATCCCCGGTAGCCGGCGGTGAGGTTACACTCCCGGGGGTCAGCACGGAACCTCCACCGGGCGCCGCCATGACACTCACACGTGACTGATTCACACTCGCACTTTCCACACGGAGCGGGGAGGAGACGATAACTAGAACCCAAACAAGAACAAATATATATATATTCTATTTACTCGCATTCGATGCTTGCGTTATATTTTATTCTGCTAATAATAATAAAAGAAGATAAACTCTGGGTCGCCAAAATCGCTGCGTTTATTCAGATAAGGAGATTCGACACGTTATGACTTAATCACGTGATCACACAGAGCCACTGTCAAGGGAGACATAGGAATGAATGGTGACACTGAGTTACACACCTTGGACATGTGTTTTGCCTGTAATGTGTAAGGGTCACTGATATTTGTAGTTTGAGGAATGACCCAAGGCTGCCAAGTGTCAGTAAATGTTTATTTCCATTCTGTTAAATAAGTTTGTGCCTGTGTATAAGATAAGTCACCAGCTAGCACTATATTTCCCATTGAAACAATTAAACCGATTTTCTGAGACCCCTGTATTCAGTATATCATAGAATGTGACAGCAGATAAGAACCACTTGACCCATCTAGTCTGCCCTTTCTATCCACCTTTCCTGTGAAGTAGCCCTTCCTCAAACTTCCTCCAAATCCACCACCCTCAAGTTATTAGATAAAGAACACTTACCTTTTTACTCACCCCCCCTGGAGCCACACTCCCTACCAGATACATATAATAGTGTTAATTCTCTTGGCAACCAATTAACCTACTAGCATGTTTTTGGGCATATAGATGGAAACTGGAGCTCCTGGAGGAAATCCACGCAGACACAGGGAGAACATGCAAACTCCACACAAGAAAAGACCTTATCCGGAAATGAAACTTATGACCTCAGTGCTTGAGGCACAAATGCTACATGGACGTAATCTCCATGTTCACTGCCCTGTTTCTAACCTATGAAAATATATTTTTTCAAATCCCATACAAATTACTAATAAGTGAGATCCTGTGGATTGAATCCTATTAAATTGGACAGTCTTTTTTTAACACACTGGAACACACAGGTTAAAAATAATAGTTTACAAATAACCACTATTCAAAACCCCCCAAAAAATAATGTTTTATTGAAGGCATATTAATTATAATATTAATATTAATTGAGGCATTGGGCCTCCACATATAATTATGCTGCCAATGATAAGCTATAACCTTATGCTTGATATTGATATTAGCTGGAACACATTAGAACATGACATAAGCTGTTTTAAGTTCCATTTAATACACAGAACTGGCGTTGGATGAATTGAGAGGTCTTAATTTATCTGTATTTGTCCTTGCAATAATTATAATAAGATGTATTTCTACTGTTTTCAGATCGCTAAGTAATAGATATGAACTCTAGTAAGGATAAGTTAGGCATCTTGGAAGATCATACATAGGTCATGTGTTTTGCAAAAGCATTATTAATGTACATGGGTGTACATGGTTAATTTGTCTTATTAATGGGTAAATGTTAAAGATATTTCTGAATTTCTAGCTACGCAAGGAATTTTTTTAGCATTCATCTGTGATGTGTTATGGTGGTGAGTTTGTAAAGGATATTCAGTAAAACATTTCTGCACAATTTATTAAATATCCGTTGCGTTCTATGAATAGAATACTGAGTATTTAATGCTTTTCTTCACTAGGATATCAAAATTATTTATTACTTTAAAAACCACATGCACGCAGTCTACGTAACGAAACGCTATGTAAAATAGTAACTACGCATGCGTAGTAGCTAGATTCGTAAAATTAGGCAGGTATGTTAAAAATTACGGGGTTGTGAATCAGGCCCTAAAACTGAATCTACAGGGCAGAAGAGGAGAAATATTTATTTGTTTCAAATTAACTTTCTAAAGTTGGGACCATTGGAGCGCTGGCAAATCTTAACCTGAGGTGAGCGTGGGTCAAAACGTAGATCGCTGGACGGGTCAGATTTGTAAATGTCAATGTTCCAGCTTGTGTGGTTGTTATGATGGCTGATGATCCTACAGTGTATTGAATTTTAAAATTTACATAGAACCTAATTTCATACTAACACAGCATTTTAGTAAAACTTTTAAATACTATGTAATATAAGGCTATTCAGTATTTGTGTGCTTTATAAAAAATATTTAACCTGTATTTTTACAGTAACCAGACAATAAAACAACCAGTAACCAGTAACAGTACAGTAACCAGACAATAAAATAATGTAAGAGGGTAAAAGGTGAAAATAATGTAGATGTAAGGAAGTTGAAAGGTTGAAAAGCTGGAAACCACATTAAATCATAATTGCCAGCTCTCCCAGAACATCCTGGTAGCCCTGGATTATTGAAGAGTCACCCAGACTCCGGAGAGGACAAAGATCCTGAAGAGCTGCAGGGGGGTGCCAGTTTGTAGAGACACTCTTCCTCCTTCTCTGTGCTGGTCCCGGCTTTACAACACTGCTGCACCGCAGATTCAGGAAGCCCAGAAAGGAGAGAGTGCATCCTCATCCCTGTCCCAGCTCTAGCCACTGACAGGCACAGACATAGACATATCCCGTGTCCATGGCTGCTAACACTGGACTTTATCCAGAGTTTGAAAATAAGAGTGAATTAAGAGGAAAGTTACATCTGGACAGAACCATGTTAAATTGCAGGGAAGGTAAATTTGAGTTGAGGGGACTTGAGCCAAGACTAAATAAGGCTAAATAACAGTATAAAAGTAATGCTGGTCAGTTTGGTGTGCAATAACCAAAGAAAAGTATTATGACTTCCCCTGAAATTCAACATGGTTTTGCCCAAAGTGTAACTTTCCTACCAATTCACTCTTTTTTTTTCTTTCAAACTCTGGATCCGGTCCACTGGCTGTAAGTTGCTAGGAGCATCTCTGCCAGCAACTTACACACAGGTTAAGCAGCCAGCAAGAAAGCGGACAGAGGAATCAATGTAAGTTACAGAGAGGAATGGGGGAGATTATTATAGGATATATAGAACCCTAATATGAGAGTTAATATGAGCACAAGTAAGGTTGAATTAATAGCTTTTCTATATGCCCCATAATAAAACTTTTTATTCATTTCCATTTGTAATTGTACTTAAATTAACTCTCATAACAGGGCTCTAAAGTGTAGAGTGCAGAGTGTGTATAAATAATGTTTAAACTATGTAAACTATGTATATAATCTCAGGGTGACTGAAATAGTAAATAAAAGAGCAACTGGTATTTACACAAGATATTTATTCACCTTTTATATATATATATATATATATATATATATATAATGAAAATTCCAAATAATAAAAAGTATATGTGTATAACAACCATCAAGTCAGTAGTAAATAATAATTGCCTAGATAATTATTATTGACTAGATTGTTTTAATACACCATTTTTAAATATTTGTTATTGTTTTTTACTGTTTTATTACTTTATGTATACACACATTAAGCAGTTTTTTTTGTTTAACCTTTTTGGTACAATATCAGGATTTGTGAAATTTCCTGACTTACAGTGCACGCCCCCTGTCACTCCCCTCTCTCGTGCAAGCTTTATGGCAGCTTACGCTGCCATAAGCCTGCCTTAAGTCAATCGTGCGGATCAGCGGTCGCACATTGTGCAATTACCATGCTTCCCCCCCGTCCACTTTAGCGGGCGGAGAGAAAGCATAGCCCATTTGTTCTCAAATGGGCTTGTACGAAACTGAGTTCCCTACAATTCTTGCTATGCTAGGGTTACTGTTGTGCGCCCTCCAGTCAAATCAGGCCATTTACGTGCGTAAGTGACCTGATGTTATCAGGTCTGGATCCAGCCCTTAGTCGCCAAGTAGAATTATCCACACCTACTGGGAAGGACTTAACACATATTTAAGGCAGAAAATCACAGCCATCCTTTCTCTCTGCATGAAGCTAGGGACTTATTTCCTTAATATTCTTTAAATAATGAAAAAAAATTGGCAAGTATGAAATGCATTGAAAAGTCCCACAAAAGCCAGATCCACACACAGACACTTTGGGCCATGGAATGAAATGGAATGTCTCCAATGCATAACACCTGGCGCGAACTTGTGCAGATGTTACTTGGAAGGGTGCTTACATAAGTGTCTTGCATATGTCCACTTGCTTTATTATGTCTGAATCCAGCCCTTTGACGGAAATCTTATAATACGCCTTGAAAAAGCCAGAAACCATAGAAAATATTTTGAGGCATTCACACAAAATCAGTCTACAGACACACACACTCAAATTAGGCAAAAACATTTGAATCTACACTAGATGGAAACCATAAGACATGCACTTAAAAAATAGAAACCATAATTAATGCATGGGAAATATCACAAAAGCACCCACACACTCTTTTCCATAAACACTCTGCATTCACACAGATACACACTAGATTCACACATAAAGCCAGAAACCATATTAAATGTATTTAAAATCCATATACCATATTATTTGCATTGAAAAAGTCCAGCAAAAGCCAGATCTCAACACAAATTTGCACTTTGTTTTTGTGTGAGTTCAGTTTCAATTTGTTTGTGTGTGTGTGTGTGTGTGTGTGTATCTATTGTGGGACTATTTCAATGCATTTAATTTGATTTCCGGCTTTGTGTGAACCTAATGTATATCTTACACACTAGCGCAAATTTAATAAAGTGCAGCCTGCTAATATGATATGGGGCGTCCACACCGTCCCATCAATCAAGTAATACAGCAGAATAAATATAACCACTTAGCGGGCCCAATATATGGTAACAAATGTTACCAAATGTATACTAATACAGTGAACAATAATAGATAATGTGATAAAAGCTAGAGCAGTTGCTGTCCCTGCTGCGATGGGCTGCTTTTATAAATAGAGACAGCTGAAAGTTTTATTATTATTTAGTATTTATCACCTTTTATCCCCTTTTGTTGAAAGATTTATCTGCACATTCATTCATTTATTCTATGACTTATTTGTTCTTATCACATTATCTGTTATTGTCACTGTATTAGTATACATTTGGTAACGTGTTTTACCATATATTGTGCCCAATAATATTTATTCTAATGTAGATCTGTTTTTCAGTGAACTGACGTATGTGCATATGGCTTTTCCGTGGATATATCCATCTTTTTTAAAGCATGTAATATTGTTTCTGACACTTTCAGTTCATGTAATATGGTATATATTTTTCAAGACATTAAATATGGTTTCTGGCTTTATGTATAAACCTAGTGTAAATCAAAGTATTTATGTATGAACTGAGTGTGTAAATGACAAGGTGAGTGAGTGTGATATATGATCTGACTTTCTGACGTGTATATTTCAAATATTTTTTATGGTTTCCAGCTCTTTTAACACATTTAATTTGGTTTTGTGTGTGAATCTGAGATCTAGGTGTGGTAAATCATCGTGTAATGGCAAAGCATGTCTGTGGTGATGTGGCTTTTATGGCACTTTTACAATTCATTTCATATAGTAACCTGCTTTTTCAATCCATTTTTATGTTTCTGGCTTTTACACACACCCCACATGGACATCATGCACTGCAGCAGGGATGATGGTGCGGAACTGTAGTGGTTTTTGACATGTCCTTACATTGCATAACATTGCTATACAATTCTCCATCATGTCACTGAATCGGATCCTATACAATGCACACACATTACTCATACGTTCATGCGCGTACAGGGGCCCGCAGCTAAGCGTTATCGCTCATTGCCAGCGATTAGGAGCTGAATGAACGAGTTAAACAGAAGAAAAACTGCATTGTAGCTCTGCAAGGACATGTGGGGGCGCAGGTCGTTGTCATGACACAAACTACAGCCCCCAAAACAAGCGCGTGTTCTGCTGACCCAGAAGCATCTTGGGAAATGTAGTTTTACAGCCTCTAATGTGCTGTCAGAATATGGCAATGTGAAACTGCATTTCCCGTCATGCAATGCCGGGGCCCGTGCGGAGGCGACAGAGAGGAGGAGACTTCTGGCGCTCTCTAGTGCTTGTGTATGAGTATTACACCTGTTACCTGCAGAAGAGATCGCGTCTTTCAGAGACTGAGGTAAGACATAAGAGCTGGCAATTAGTGGGTAACTCATTCGGGTGAGGTGAATTGAAATGTATCTGTGATTATTGCGATTTTTGTACTCAAAGTCTTCCTAATATTTTGATATGTCTAGTTGTCATCACCTCCTTAGTTTCAGCCATATTACAGATGTCTATCACACTGTATTTATTGAACTCTAAAACATATCCTGGCTAAATAATATCATTTTCCATAGCTGCCTATAAGAGTATTGATCTTTCCTCATCTGCATGTGTTGCATTCTATGAAGGCACACTTGTTCCTGTGTTATCTGCTGCTAGGGATACTGCAGTACATTGCAAACCCTCCTAGTACCAGTATCCCCTTGGCTTAGCTAAGGAAATATTGACTACAGTGGTTTGTAAATGATCCATTGCCAAAAAACAATAGACTTCTATACTGCTGTGTCCTGTTTATATTTTAATGCGCTTGCATAAATGATGTCACACATTTGTCATAGTTTATGTTATTTTGCTGCTATAGGTAGCCTTACATTACTAACATTGCTTATTTCATAAAAATGCCATTTTACAAAGTAGAACCTTATTCACAATATCAACTAATGTTTTACATTGTACTGGGTAAAGGAGATCATATCATTTGTACTTTTAGTGAGTACCCTATACATTAAGGGTGTTTTGAGTTTTATATTTCACTCAAATCACATCTTGTAAGTATAACACATTATTTATATTTCGTTACATGCATTTATACTTATCCTACTCATTGTTTATGTCAGGAAAATAGTGTGCTACATTAGTGACTAATAGTAAACTACATAGGTGGGTGTAAAATTGTTCTACATAGATGAGTGTAATAGTGAACTACATAGGTGGGTGTAATATTATTATTATTATTGTTTATTTATACGGCGCCACAAGGTGTCCACAGCGCCATACAAAATACAACAGAATACAGTACAAGTATATCACAAAAATATCACAAAAATACTATAAAGTGAAGCAAGCACAGACAGCAAGACAAAATGCGAGGTGTCAAGCTTGGCAGATCAGGGAGGAGGTGATAGAGCGAAGTGAGAGGTTGAGAGGGAGCCACCAGGTGGGGATGGGGTAAAAGGGTAGCAGAGGGGGACAAGAGAGTACGCAGTGAGGGGAGAGTGGTGGTGGAAGGAACAACACTAGGATGAAGGGCCCTGCTCACTTGAGCTAACACACTAAGTGGGAAGACAGAAGACATAAGACATAAAGAGGGGGAAGGGAGTGGACCGCTGGTGTGAGCGGAGGAGAGGGGGAAGGAAGGAAAAGAAGGGATAGATGTAGGATGCAGTGGGGATGTAAAGTGGAGGAGGGGTAGGCTAGCTTGAACAGGTATGTTTTGAGTGAGCGCTTGAAGACCTGCAATGTGGGTGAGAGTCTGACTGAAGAAGGTCATTCCAGTGCAGAGGTGCAGCATGGTTCTACATAAGTTAGTGTAATACATAGGGGGGAATAATAGTAAACTACACAGTTGAGTATAATAGGGATATCCTGTACACAAGAAATAAACTGTTGGCAAGTATGGTATAGAACACTGGAGAAAATGTATCTCCCTAATATCTAGTTGCAGAATTTATGAGACTTCAAAACTGTGGAACAGATCTAGAGAACCAGCTGCCTTATGTGCGCTACATATGTAAGTCTGGGAATTGACACCACGTGTGCACAGTACCAGTATTTATGCATCAGAATGCAGCTGCCCGATTCCACGTTCCATGTGCAATTCAGCCTCTGTACAGGGGGGCTGGTCCACTAACCACTCTCTTTGCGTACGAGATACATATGGTGTGTGGTCAAAGGTATTTGAATTGTACTGTAACTGTAACTTTCCTATTACATACTAGAAAATGTTATCTAGCATGTGATTGGTTGCTATGGGCAACATCACCACTTTTCCTTTTCCGCAGCTTAGTGAATCTGGCCCTTGCGCTCCTGCGTGCAGAATTGAGGATGCCAAAATCCGTACGTTAGCCTCCGCAAGCAATCTGAATCAGATCCTGTATGTTTGCATAGATTAAGTTGCGGTATCATTGGAAATTATTATGTTTAGTATAGTATATGTATTTAAGGCATTGAGTGCATTGTTTTATTTGTGTTGTATTAAGTAAAACTGTTGCACTACACTGTGTATGTGGAACACAATCAGAATTTACACCCCATGCATGCTGTGACAATTTGGCATTATAGATCTACCAGCTCCTGGCTCTCGCTGGCTGAAAAATTGTGGTGGTGAGAATTTAGCTGCATGATTCCGGTTGAGAAGGGAACAATTTATGCAGCTGAACAATCCTCCCACTCTTTTCTCATAATCCAGGTTATTTTCTACAAAAGCTCACTTGGGCCCAGATAAGAGTGTTTCCTTTTAATTCAGATAATCTTTACTAACATTGGGCCGCTTTGAATAAACAAGTAAATGAATTATAGCTATTATACAGTATATTTATATTCATACATTGTTAGACATTAGTGCAATCTTGCAGCAATAGACACAAGTCACTAAATTTATTGCAACTCTAACCAATGACCAGGTCTATTTTCTGCAGTGTTGCTATCAAGTCTCATGTAAAACAATAGATGGAACAGACTCTTTATAGTAAGGCAGGGCACACACAATCAAATTACTTTTGCCACTATATAAAACATTGGTAAGGCCTTATCTCGAATATGCAGTTCATTTCTGGGCACCAATCCATAAAAAAGACATTTTGGAACTAGAAAGGGTTCAGAGAAGGGCAACAAAATTGTTAAAGGGTATGGAGTCATTGAGCTATGAGGAAAGGCTAGCCAGTTTAGACATGTTTACTTTAGAAAAGAGGCGTCTAAGAGGAGATATATAGATCAATATATACAAATACATCATGGGTCAATACAGAGAACTTTCAAAGGAACTTTTTACCCCACGGACTGTACACAGGACACGGGGGCACCCACTAAGGTTAGAGGAAAAGAAGTTTCACAACCAGCAAAGGAAAGGGTTCTTCACAGTAAGGGCAGTCAGGATGTGGAGTCACTGCCAGAAAAGGTTGTGATGGCAGATTCACTGGATATGTTTAAGAAAGGATTAGATACATTTTTAGCAGAAAAGGACATTCAGGGTTACCAGGACCGCTGATTTAAATAAAGGACAGTAGTGGAGCAAGGGAGAAATGTATGTATTTATTTATCTTAGGATTGCAACAGTTTTGAGGTTGCTTTATATGGATTAACTTCAAATATAAAGATAGGGATCGCAGGAGATCCAAAATAGGTTAAACTTGATGGACTGTTGTCTTTTTTCAACCTCATCAACTATGTAACTATGTAACCAGATATCTTACGGTGTGTACTGTTCAAAGATGCTCAAAAATCTTTTGAAACGGTCTGTGATCTTATGATTTGATCTTTTGAAGCTCCTCATATGCCGGATCAACCATGGAAACATATCTTTTGATTTTTGAAAGTGTCCTGTGTCTATTAGGAGATCTTTGGGCAGTAAACACTGGTAAGATATCTGGTGAAACTGACTTTTCGTTTGGGTGAGTGGAAAGATTATCTGCTGAAAAGTCCCAGTGTGTACTCTGCTTTATTCTTATGCTAGGCCTCTACTTCTACAATTATACAGATCAAATTAAAACTACCAAAGGTGTTGAACAGGCGTAGGCAACCTGGTGAAAGACAGGTCCCAGCAAAGCTATCAGCAATGACAATGTTGTTTCAGCATAACGGGAGTTATGGTCTCTTAACTCCTGCAGTTCTGAAAATTGTCTATGCCTGATGAAGGGCTTACTGTTTCTACAAAGCATGCAGAGGAGGGGAGCTGGAGTAAGGGGTTCCAATTTTGCCATGGGCCCAGCAATGCTCTGTCATGCCTTTGTATACAGGAACATGAACTACATTTTAGAAATCCCTGCCTATCTTGCCTATAGCACAACGAAAAGCAGCATCTCTCAGCCAAGACTCAAACATCTCATGTGTGTACAGTAATGTGATAAGTAAAGTGCAGCCTCTTTAATATCTGTTTTTAAGCATGCACCATACTACACAATAAACAGGTTGTGTAGCCATGATGGATGTGTTAAGAATGCAACAAAAGGGACCAGAAATGTTTGGGTCTAGTTGTCTGTTTAGCATTCCTGACCTATCATTGCCTGCAATATTGTATGAGCCTTTCCAATAGGCTAGAGGAACTAAACATGTATAGCTTGGAGCAGAGAAGGGAGAGGGGGGATATGATAGCAGCTTTCACTATATAAAGGGTTGTGACCGGCTAAAAGAGGGTGGCCTTTTTCAGAGGAAGAGGTGTAATAGAACTCAAGGGCATGAATATAAACGAGGGTGGTAGATTCAGAGGAAATGTATGGAAAAATGACTTCACTGAAAAGGTGATAGATAAGTGGAATGGCCTCCCATCTGAGGTGGTTGAGGATAACACAGTAGAACAGTTTAAACATGCTTGGGATAAATATAAGGATATCCTAAATCTCAAACTAAATTGACTGTAAATAAGGTCTAGAGTCAGTATAGTTTTAAATAAAGAACTGGACAGACTGGATGGGCCATGTGGCTCTTATCTGCCATCACTTTCTATGTTTCTGATAATCTCACCTGATAGTTTATGACATACATCATCAAGTTAGGTGTACATATGAAAATGCACCGTGGTGAAAGCTGACTGCTTGTGTACTGCACCTTGTACAGTTTTGAAAATGTGTGACAGCAGTCACTGTACAGTGTGTGGGGGGTTTTAATATAAACAGAAATCACCAATGCACTTCTATGAGAATGTCTGTAAGTAGTAGAATATACTGAATGAATGGGGCTTGATAATGTAATAATCAATGAACTATACACCTTTATATGATATGTAGACTCTAGTAGCACTAGTCCTTGCTCTGCACTTATTGCTTTTCCTAACTTCTTTTTCCATGAATTCTTGTCCCCCTGTCTCAGTGTCCTGTGGTAAAGGCATATGTCAATTGTCGTTATTTTCCTTCTCATGTCATGCATAGCAATAGCACAGTCTAGCATTTGGATGTAATCCATTTTGTTATTTGTATTATAAAAAATAACTAGTACAATGATCTGTTACAGGGGTTCTTACTACTGAGGGTACTTGGACCACTGTCAGGTGATGCTCAGGACATCTGGGCAAGGTTAAAAAGAGGTACAATGCCAAATAGCTGAGGACATAATTATATCTTGCGGGCTAAATGGCATATGTAGAAAATGCACCCTAATATCACTGTAAAAATATGTAAACAACACAAAAACCATGAATCAGGAGCCCCACTTGGAGGAGGTTAGACAACAGGTGGCAAAGCCTTCTATATGTACCAAAATAAAGGGGAACGACTACAATATTTACTGTCGTTGGTACCAGGCAGGTTAGCGTCTATGTTCCTCTCTGCCTCCCCACGGGGCTGGTGCTGATGCGGTCATGAGGGAACATTGGACCTACCCTAGGCTTGTCCCAGACTGGGAAGCTGTACAGGCTTTTATCCTCAAAAACCCAATCCTAAATACAAACACCTCATCTTGCAAACTAGCAGGAAATGTAAATATCCTAACAGCTGCTAAATGTTTACAGTGAGGAAATCTTGGAAACAGACATCCCTTCTCTCACTGACTTCCCTGATTTCATATGTCTGGTACATCCCAAGATAGCCTCCCATCAAATAAATCGGCTCTTACGCCTTCCTCTCTTTCCACTCTCTACCTACCTACCTACCGATATTATTTGGTACTTCTTTATTTTTGCGGCCCCCGCTACGTAACTTACGTATCCCCGCTATCCCCGTAAGTTACGCAATATATATATATATTTTTTTCTCCCCCAATTCTCCCTCTCTCTCTCTCTCTCTCTGGGGGCAGCACGGGCAATGCTGGGACACGAAGGGGAGAGAGAGGGAGACGGACGGAGACCGGGACGGACTGTTTGGCGGCGGGAGCCTCTGGAGGCCGGACAATGACGGGACATTGGGGACGGAGACACACACACACACACATGTGGTGTGTGTGTGTCCATCCCGGGCGGGAGCCTCTGGAGGCGGCCGGACATGACACCACGGCATTGGGGACACGAAGGGGACGGACGGACGGGGACATTGGGGACGGAGAGACACACATGTGGTGTGTGTGTGTGTCCCGGGGACACACACACACACACACACACCACAGCTGCAGCACCGGCGGAGCGTGCGCACGCGCACCCTCTACTGGAGAAAAAAAAA
>WWET01000658.1:286477-313733 GCA_011038615.1 Limnodynastes dumerilii | reverse complement strand
CATCAGTACAGAGCTGTCACGTGTTATACATATAGTGATCTGCCCATCAGTACAGAGCTGTCATGTGTTACACATAGAATGATTTGCCCATCAACACAGAGCTGTCACATGTTACACACATAGAATGATCTGCCCATCAGCACAGAGCGGTCACATGTTACACACATAGAATGATCTGCCCATCATACAGAGCTGTCACATGTTACACACATAGAATGATCTGCCCATCAGTACAGAGCTGTCATGTGTTACACATAGAATGATCTGCCCATCAGTACAGAGCTGTCACATATTGCACACATAAAATGATCGACTCATCAGCACAGAGCTGTTACATGTTACACTGGGACGTCGCCACAATTCTCATATTCTGGGCTCTATACAGCACCACAATGGATTTTAAATGAAACAAACAAGATGTGCTTTAACTGCAGACTTTCATCTTTGGCCACACCTAATGTGTTTGCTATCTCTCTGATGGGTTACATTTGATTTTTCAGCCTGATGATGGCTTGCTTCACTGATAGTGACAGCTCTTTGGATCTCATATTGAGAGTTGACAGCAACAGATTCCAATGCAAATGTCACACCCAGAATCAACTCCAGACCTTTTACCTGCTTAATTGATGATGAAATAACAAGGGAATAGCCCACACCTGTCCATGAAATAGCTTTTGAGCCGATTGTCCCATTACTTTTGGTCCCTTAAAAAGTGGGAGGCACATATAAAAACCATTGTAACTCCTACACCGTTCACCTGATTTGGATGTAAATACCCTGAAATTAAAGCTGAAAGTCTGCAGTTAAAGCACAACTTGTTTGTTTAATTTCAAATCTATTGTGGTGGTGTATAGAGCCCAAAATATGAGAATTGTGTCGATGTCCCAATATTTATGCACCTGACTGTATCATTAAGATAAGCCCTTGTTAGCAAAATAATACATGCAGACACCCCATAACCCAGAATTATTAGGGTTATATTTACTAAAATTACCTGGCAAGAAGAACGGCAGTATTTACTAATACTCACCAACCCTGCGAGGCGCTGTGAGCTGGATGCCATTATTGTTGATCTTATTTAAATTTTGCATGTGCTCAGTGTCTTCCTTTTAGGACGAAATCTGCTGAAACCAGGTTGGTCGGGTGAGTTGGACTCTGCTATTTTATGTGTGTGTGTGTATAAATGTCTTTCTTTATATTTATATTCATATATTTTTAATTATATACATATCAATTCATTTGAAAAAATATATAATGTAAAGAAATAAAATAAAAAAAGATTTAGATTTTGTATTTAACTTTTTTTTTATAGGAGTATGATAATTTAAACTATTCTGGTATGATAACAAAAAGTACAAAGACATCACAGGACTATGGCAGACAGGCAGGCAGACAAAAATCCAATGACTAGTATTTTTGTGACAGATATGCGGTTAATAATTGGATTCCACATTATCCAATTTATCATCTATTATACAACATGTTAATAGTACAGTCAAATGTAGATATAAAAGCTTCTATGACATATACACAGAGTATAAAAGCATTAGAATGGCAAAATGTCCCCAGTCCTGGACGTGACGATTGGTAAATTGGTTAAGAATGCTGTGGACAGATGTCGTTCTATCTGTTGGGGCAGAGTGACTAACTCCCATTGACACTTAATTTCATGATATGCTGACCCACATTCAGAAGAACGGGTCAGCGAGCACATGTGCTATTAGTGGCAATCACCATGGAAACAGTAGTTTTCCATGGCGACCGTCGCTTTGTATATATTGATCATTTGGATTTCTTAGTCACATGCAGATGAAGTGATAAAACTTTAGTAAATAGAGCCCCTAATTTGAAATTTACATTTAAAGTTTGAGGGAATAGCAGATAGTGAGAGTTGGAGCATTGGTCCAGCTCATCTTTAGAAAGTACTGTGAACCTATTTATAGATCTTGGATCTGATTCAGACTTAAGATGGAGCTTGAAAGTAAGAGAGGAAAGTTACTCCTGGGCTAAACCATGCTGATTGCAAGGGAAGTCATATTTCATCTGTTGCAAACAGTATTAGAGTTGAGAGGGGATGTTTCCTATTCCAAGTCTAAATAACAGTGTGATAGTAAAGCTGGTCAGTATCTGCGTGCAGTAAGCAATTCAAAGATAAATCCCTGCATGCAAAGAATACAATTATATTGACTCCCCCTGAAATCAACATGGTTTAGCCCAGGAGTAACTTTCCTCTATTATTTTCAGGCTCCTTCTTAAGTCTGAATCAGGTCCCTTGTTTCTAGAAATTACAAAAGTATTATAAAGTTCCAACATTTGTATAAAGACACTAATGAGATTCAAGAAAACACAAAGCAAGCTACCTCATACATTAATAAGTAAACAATTTAGTCTTGGAAGCACTAATGCTGGATATGATGTTGGGATGATCCCACAATTTATTACTCACATAATATACAGTAGATGTCAGCTGACTACGCTGCAATATATTGAAAGCAATAGGCTGTCAGCGTTATGTTACGCAACCTGCACCTGACTAGAACCCCTTTTCCTCAGTGGGTGTAAAGCGTGTCATGGCATCTGCAAGTTTGTATTTTTAAAATGAGGGAATGCTAAAAATGCAATAAGATTCAGGATTTTTTTTATTTGATTATCAGTGTTTTTATTAAGAATTTTGTGTTTTCAATTATGGCACTTTACAAACAGCCTGAAAAGTTGCACCCCCTTCCTTACTGCTTTGTAAAATGTCGTACATTACATCCAGCATCACCTGAGAATATGACATTCTCTGCTTAATTACCACAGTTCTATTATAGTCATAACATTTATCCTCCAGTCTGCCTCACCCAACCCCCCACCTCTTCACACACTTAATGGTCGTGGGAAAAATTCAGTTGTCAGATATATTCATACAAACACAAACATAGTATATTTGTGGTTTATTAACTGAAACTATGCTTTTATGCCTTGTACATTTTTCACTGTTAATTAAAAACTGGTTTTGTTTGAATATGGTATAATACACAATGTACTGCAGTCTGCACTTACCATACTGTACCATACGCATTAAAGCATCCATTCACAGAAACTTTCACTGTAGACTGTGCTGAGGCCTCCAGGAGGCTCATTCAATGATTGTTCTTTCTGGAGATCTGGGCTTAGAGAACCTCAAACATTTATTATTAAAGCTTGCAGAATGGGCCAAATGACACAGTGTCTAATAGTAACATCATGTTACCAAAAGCTTAATAACAGGGTAAGTGATGCAAGACTCAGAGTTATCCCGACATGGACACATCGCTTCATTGTCTTTTAACTAAATTGCTAGGTTTTGTTTTTCTTTTAATACATATTATTTTTCTGTGGTCAAGTTTATGTTCGTGCCCGATGTCATTATGAAAATGCATTGCACTGATAGATATATATATAGATATATACATAATATTGATCAGTTTATGTGAGCGCAGTTGGTTTGTGTGTAGATTTACACAACAATCAAAATACTGTTTCACCAGATATTTTACCAGTATGTTCCTTATCTGCCTTTCAGTATTTACCCCCCTAATAAAATACCTGCCTTATTGTGCCCCTTCTCCAGTACAATACTCCCTCCCTGCATACCCTCCATACACATGTTCCCCCTGTCCCTCTTACATTTGCACATCTCCCTCCCTGTCCCCTTTACAGTACACATCTCTCTCCCTATACCCCTCCATTACACATTTACTTCCTGTCTCCCTTACATTACACATCCCCTTCCTGTCTCCTTTACATTACATATCCCCCTTCCTGTCTCCTTTACATTACACATCCCCCTTCCTGTCTCCTTTACATTACACATCCCCCTTCCTGTCTCCCTTACATTACACATCTATGGTCATGACACACTATATAAGGCATATATGTGGTTTTTATTAGGGTTTGGGAATGCAGTATATAGTGTGCTATTCCAACACCCATAATATACCCCATATATATATATATTATAATATGTGTCATTCCCAGACCCATGATACTATCCCACATGTAATACTAGTATATTAGGGATCTGGGAATGGCACTTGGCTGTGCTCTGCGGTGCCTCTTTGGTCTGCCTGTGCCCGGAGCACAAGCTCCACTGGCTCCACCCACGCTACTCCCCTGGATGTGATGGCTCTCACAATTTCACTGCTGACTAAAAGTCCTGGGGAGCATGCTGATTCACACACTATACCAATGTATTGCAGATTGAGATCATCATCTCTCCTAACCATCTGCTGAAACAATCGTGACTCCGTACACTGTTCAGATATCTACCTATGCTTCACAGAACACTGCCAGAAAAGATGGACTGACAGTCGTACCTGCATACACACTACCCATATTTGTCTGACATAGTTCCACCTGTGATCATTTATAAAACCAAATCATCTGATGCAACCTTTTGATCACTATAAATTAAGATTATGGGAGTGTACACAGTCTGGGTGCCACTCGCCTGGCACAATTGGATGGTGGGGTAGAAATTAGTAAGAAAACAGCACAGGTGCACCTTGTGGGGATTCAGCTGAAGTAACAGAATAACAGTATCCAAGGATATCCGGTGTTAGTTTGCAGCTATGCAGACAGACTAGGATAAGCAATATCATGTGATCTCTAGCCACATCTACTGTATCACATGACACACTGGACAGAGGTTGAGCGCCTCTCACAATAATCACCTATAAAGGTAAGTTTCACCTCTCTAAACACCGAGAGCTGTTTTCATCTAAAGCAGTGTTTCTCAGCCTCGGTCCTCAGGACCCCTAGCAGTCCATATTTTCTAGGTTTCCTTAAAGAATCACCAGTGATATAATGAGCAGCACCTGTGGAGCTTTTAAAATGTGTCAGTTAGTAATGAACACACCTGTGCTCCAGCAGTGAGACCTGGAAAACATGCACTGTTAGGGGGTCCCTGAGGACCGACGTTGAGAAACACTGATCTAAAGGCTATGAATAATTTAAAAATAGTAATTCACCACCAGCATAATTATAAGTGATTAGGCTTTTGAGGTATAAATTACTCAATTGTTTTTGTTTTATTTATTTATCTAAGTACTGCTCTGTTCCGACAGAAATATGGCAGGATGTTGTAAGCAACTCTAATTTTGTGCTCACACAGTTACTTCTAAACTCCAGGAAGTTCACTCTATTTCTTGTGATGGCACAATTCCTAGTTCAAATATACAGTATAAATAAAAAAAGATTCTTTTTCTGTACATGACTACATTAATCAGATTGCTTTTACTCCATAGAGTGTTAATACTTACATTTTACTATGTTTTAGAAAGCATAGCAGTATGAAAGAGAATGGCAATCCATGTACAATAGATATAAAGGGTAAAGAAACCGTTCTATAATTCGTGGTTGTATGCTCTAGATATAAATATAGATGTATTGTCATCCTTATTGTTCTTATTGGTCACAGTAGATGCCACTGTCACTCTGCCCTTGTAGTGTTGCTGTGAGTAAGCTGACTGCACAAAGCATTCCAATAAAGGTCACATCTGAAACCAATTTCCTGTTCTCTCAGCACAAGCTAATATGAGGACTGTTTTGTCTGGAACAAGTCATATTGTGCAAGGTATTTTTACCTACTGCTGTCTGAGTTAGCCGTTTGTTAGTTAACTTATTTTCCTAGTACTTCCATGCACATCCTTGGGGGGCATCTTCCCTGGTGTTCCCACAGTTCCTTTATAGAAGCCTCTGAGCTGCTATGCCCAGTAAAGAGATGTATGCTAAATTATAGGAACTGAATCCAGACATTTGGAGCTCTAACCGCAGTGCAGTAGAGTCCCAATGCTGGATACTTGCTGCATCCTAACTACCATACAAGTGAGAGGAGGCCACTCCACTTGCTGTGTACGGATGTTATCTATCCCACCGCCCACAGAGCAAAATCGCTAAGGCTTCCAGCTCTGACCCACCCCGCCATCACAATGCTTATCAGGACAGATTTGGACCCAGAATTTTGCCCTATTTTGTCCTAGTACTGCGGCACTTGTGCATGCGCCACAGTACCAGAAGGGGGCGTTTTCCAATCTTGGCAAGCAGAAAGCAGCTCCCATGACGTACTTCTGGATTCGGCCTCAAGTTGTTTGTAATTTAGATATAAGGCACTGTGACTTAAGACCGGCTTCAGAATCGCATATGACAGGCCACTTATGCATTCATTTGCAAAGAGGGAGGGTCGCACAAGCCAATAAATTAGGGCATAACAGACACTACCAGGAGAAAAGGGTACTACTGTAGGTGACTACACAATTTAAGCAGCTACAAAAAAAAACGGAGAACACAAATGATGTGCTCCAGACACCTTTAAATAGTGCACACCTAATAACGAACACAGAGTCAGCTGGACAATAGATGTACAAACTTTATTACATTACTGATTTAAAACTGGCATAAGGCGATTATATGACAAACATGACACAAGCATACTTGACCTCATATAGCTCAGAAAAAACTGTGCATCAATAACACGGGAAAACAAAGTTCCTATATACATGACCGCAGGCTTTATCAAAGGCGCGGAAAAAGCCGTGTGGCGGGCGAAACGCGCGTTGGCTGCTTTTCCTAGAGAGACTACAGAGACCCGAATTCCGTGTGCACCGGCCGGTCTCCGTGACCTACTCCGTTTCCTGACCAAGCAACCTGTGATGGATTCCAGCAGACTGCACAGCAATCGTACGTAGACAGAGACGGAGGGTAAGATAAGCACCTCGGTGCTAAGCGTGAGATGTGAGGCCACTAGTTGTTTCTTAGGGTGAGCCTCCCCCACTTATTTTAGGTATTTAGGCTGTTGCAGTGCTGCGGTCATATACATAGGAACTTTGTTTTTCCGTGTTATTGATGCACAGTTTTTTCTGAGCTATATGAGGTCAAGTATGCTTGTGTCATGTTTGTCATATATTCGCCTTTTGCCAGTTTTAAAACGGTAATGTAATAAAGTTTGTGCCTCTATTGTCCAGCTGACTCTGTGTTCGTTATTAGGTGTGCACTATTTAAAGGTGTCTGGAGCACATCATTTGTGTGCTCCGTTTTTCTTTGTAGCCACTTATGCATTCAGTACTCTGCGCATGTGTTCTGCACATGCATTATTATTGTTTATAAGGTGACACAAGGTGCCCGCAGCGCTGTCCAAAATACAACAAAGTACAGTACAGACATAAAGGGTAGGGATGGACAGCATAGTACATATTAAAATACAATATAAATATAAAAATATCACAAAAATACAATATAGTGAAGCAAACACAGAACACAAGGCAAAATGCGAGGTGTCAAGCTTGTCAGATCAGGGAGCAGAGGATAGAGCACAATGAGAGGTTGAGAGGGAGCCACCAGGTGGGGATGGGGTGAAAGGGTAGCAGAGGATAACAAGAGGGTACAAAGTGAGGGGGGAGTGGTGGAGGAGGGAACAAACTAGGATGGAGGGCCCTGCTCATGGGAGCTAACACACTAAGAGGAAGGGATGAACCTACAGAAGACATAAGAAGGGGGAAGGAAGTGGACTGCTGGTGTGAGCGGCGGAGAGGGAAAGAAGGGATAGATGTAGGATACAGTAAGGATGTTAAGTGGAGCACCTGTGTAGGCTAGCCTACACAGGTGTGCTTTGAGTGAATGCTTGAAGACCTGCAATGTGAGGGAGAGTCTGACTGAAGAAGGGAGGTCATTCCAGTGCAGAGGTCTAGCATGTGAGAAGTCCTGGATACGGGCATGAGATGTGGGGATCAGTAAAGAGGTCAAACAGTGCTGGTTAGCAAAACGGATGGGGCAGGAAAGGGTGTGTATGTATAGGGAAGAGAGTTAGGGAGCAGTGGATGAGGAGATGGCCTTAAAGGTTAGGGTAAGGAGTTTAAAGAAAGGTCTGATGTGGACAGGAAGCCAGTGGAGGGTTTGACATAAAGGAGAGGCCCAGGTAGAGCTGCTTGAGAGCAAGATGGGCCTTAAAGCAGCATTGAGTATAGATTGAAGGGGGGCAAGACAGGTGAGTGGAAGAGCTACAAGGAGGTGGTTACAGTAGTCGAGGCGTGATATGACTAGAGAGTATATGAAGGTTTTGGTAGCTTCATTGGTGGGGAAGGGATGGATGCATGCAATGTTGCGTAGGTGGAAATGGCAAGAATGAGAGAGGGCACGGATGTGTGGTATAAAGGAAAGTGAGGAGTCAAGGATGACGCCTAGGCAGCGAACCTGAGGGGATGAGGAGAGAGGTATCACCAATGGTAATGGTGATGGAGCGGGGGAGGAAATATTGAGCCATATTGAGCTTGAGGAAGCGTTTGGCCATCCAGGTGGATAGGGACACAAGGCAGCTCAGAAAATCCTAAATATGCATAAGCATTTTCGCATTGTAATGCAGATTACAAATTATGCAAAGTAACCAGCGTGTAAACGGAGTGAGGTATTTAAATCGTACAGTTAGCCCTTACGTACTATCCTCCATTACATGTACATTACGCAAAGGGTCATGTGTGTAAAAGTTTAATTAATGTTCAGGGCACGGAATCTAGGTTTGCACTTAGCGTATGTTAGCCTCAGAGACAGAGTACTGTGTGTACTTAGTTTTGGATCCTATCCTTAGTGCAGTGGGTTCTGACCTTGGGCCTGATCCAGACCTATGCTCGCAAGCGATCGTACGCTGGTCGTAAGCGTAAATTCGGCAGAAAAAACGCACTGCGCATGTGCAGAGTGACAACTTCCGGTCGTTCCAAAGACCTTTTTGTTGCGGCGATTCAGGCGTCCGTATTCTTTGCGTTTTTTTCCGACGACGAGGCGTGTTTATATTACGAAGTTAGTACGGACGCTGGAGTTAGAGAATGTAGGCGGGGGGAGCCATTTAAATTGTACAGTATGGGCGTGCTTAGTCCGGTACGATCAGCGCATCGCTACGAAAATTCGTACCGACGCCGGGAAAAGTTAAGGTAGGATTCAGCCGGCGTACGGAGGTAAAGGTAAGGGGAGTGTCGCGGGAGTGAAAGTTTTTACGCTAGAGCGATAATACGCTCCGCTCTCATGCATAGGTCTGGATCAGGCCCCTTGACCCAAGTACAGTTAGATCGTGTTTACACAACTAATAGAGTGGCTCAAAGTACAAATAGTGCCTAAACAATATACAAATTGGCTAAAATCGCAACCCACGGCCACATGGCAGGGAATAAAGTCGGCCCCTATGAGTCTTTACTCCTCCGCCCAGTCATCTTCTTTGACTGTTATGTAAATACAGTATGTCCTTAAAGACAGCTAGAGCCATAGGTATTTTATTCATAAATTGAAATTATTTACAATACACTGGGAAGAAAAATAAAAGCGATCAACACATGAATGACTTGTAGATCAGGTCTCGGCTTATCCAGTTTGGCCACGTAACCACTAAATTTCCTATTATTATTTTTACTTTTTTTTACTCACTTTGAAGAAAAAATAGCCCTGTCTTATACACAGCTTCATAGAAAACCACATGAAAAGTGAGAATTGCACATAATAAGCAGTGAGGATGTGGTTGCAAAGTTGCTGTCGTTCTGTATGTTTGGATAAGGGGAGGAGAAGGCTTCAATCAATACCAAACTGGGCAGTGCATGATATTAAAGGGGAACTGGAAAGTAACAGCAGCAAGTATAGGGAAATGGCAAAAATAGAAGAAATTATTTTACAAGAGAGGGATCATATAATAAGATTTACAGTATTCCTTTGCTGGTTAAATGAGACATGCGTTCCATGCGTATTTTTAGGTACGATTCTACTGCGCATGCGTAGTAACTTTTTTTTACGTGGTATACGTAGACTATACGCGCGTAAGTGCCTCACGGATGGACTTGTGAATCGCACTTGGGTACCTACGTCCGTTTATGCGATGCAAAAATACGCACGTGAAAATAAAAAAATGGGCGGGGGAAGGCATTTAAATGAAGGAAAGTGGGCGCGACTAACATGAATTGCACGTACGGAGGACACATATGCACGCAACTGCTCACGGAAAGTTACAAGTGGTCTATGGAGGCTGAAGTCACCGACAGCACGGCCGAGAGAGGGGAGTGTCATGGGTGTGAGGGGGTTTGGCCTGCACCGGCCGTGCGTATAATTGCGTACCGACATGGAAACGGATCTCTGAATACGGCCCATTATTATTATTTACATAGATTAGTTGTAATTGTGTAGTATCGAATGATGCAACTGAGGCCAACTCCAGTTATACACTTGGCTCATACTGTCTGCAAATAGCTTTTTGTTGTTGTTTTCTGAACCCATAATGGCCCTAGACCTCATATAAGCCAATACTTAGCTTTTTTTTTTTTTTTTTTTAACTCAGTTTTATTAATCAGCATGTTCAGAATACAGACATTAGTAGTACAATTGTCTCATACATAAATAAGAAACGGGGCAAGTTAAGTGTACCACACTATCATAACACTTAGCTTTCTTTTTAATAATTAAGGACGTGATCCACACCTCCATGTGTATTCTATACAGGAGAGGAGGGGAGTGAACTCCCATGTCTCTCCCTTCTCATGTACTAAGTTTTGGACATTAAGTTCTCTACGCGGATCTGTGTTTGCACTGAAGTGCCTACTGCCGCCCCCTCAGCCTCATCTCCATGTCTATCCTCGCCCCCTTGTGGGGATTAGGCATGCAGATTTTGAGGGACAATGGTTGGCTCTCCTAGAGCTAGGTGATCCGTTGCATAACATCTGCCTGCATGCGACTGGGTGTGCGGCGTTGGACGGAAAACTGGATCAAGTCTTAACATAACTTTGTTTACATCAAAATGTAAAATTGTTCTTCTGTATTAGCCTCATGTCAACTGAGGTTATTCCACCTATTAACTACCCTTACAGTAAAATGTTTCCTCACATTAGGGAAGATCCTGACCCACGCATTCATTGCGTGCGAGCATCCCTCCGCACAATCGCGTTCTTTCCCCACTCAAGGTAGTAAATCTGGACACTTACATGTCCAGATTCCTACTTTAAATTTTACGACTAGATCTGTGGCCTTACGATAGCTGGCCCCTTTATCGTACCGGCTGTCGCACATCATAGCTGACAGGGGAATTACGGACGCAGCGTGTGTAATTTTCCTGTCGGCTGTAGCTCAGGATCTGGCCCATTTAGTCTTAACCTGCTAACCTCAAGTCTCAGTGCATGTCCTAGTGTTAACAGACTAGGTGACCATAGTGCACATGACCAAAAGAGAGGCCGTATTCAGACCTCCGTCTTCTGTGCCCGTCCGTCTGTAACTAACTGATTGAAGTTACTGGTCATGCGTAGTAATTTTTGCACGCTATTTACGTAGCGTTTCGCTACGTAGATTGCGTACGCGCGGTCTTTAAGACCGCGTGTATGCAATCTACATAGTGAAATGCTACGTAAATAGCATACAATAAATACTACGCATGACCAGTAACTTCAATTGGTTAGTTAAGGACGGGCACAGAAGACGGAGGTCTGAATACGGGCCTAGGTTCTATATAAACTAAGGAAGCATAAAAATGTTACTAAATTATGTTAAAATTGGATAATGGGAAACTTTGTGGAAGTCCACATTCCCCTAATATAGAGGTCTTAAATTTAATAACAGTCTTAGGGCCAAATTTACTAAACTGCGGGTTTGGAAAAGTGGAGATATTGCCCATAGCAACCAATCAGATATTAGATCTCATTTAACTATTGCATACTAGAGAATATCAGCTTGAATCTGATTGGTTGCTATGAGCAACATCTCTTTTCCAAATCCGCAGCTTAGTAAATCTGGCCATTAAAGTATGAAAGATTATCTGTTTTCTCCATCTCTACCTATAGATACATTTAACTCCAACCTTAAAAGGGAGTCTCACCCTTTTTAAAATCAAAATATGCTCTGTTTTTGAGGACAGATCAGATGTAAGCTGGATAAAAGTCACTTGATTCTTAGTAACTGGCCCAGTAGTCTTTACATGAGCTTTGTAAAGGGCAAGTGTGGATGGGTAATTATTCATGCACAGTCTAGTAGTATGTCATCTGCGTCTATGGAAATATTGCTATATGAAAAGGCTGTCTGTTAAATACTGGATGAACACAGAAAGCTTTATTTCCCTAATGTTGATGCATTGGATAAAAACACTTTTGTATTCATGAGTATTCAAAGAAATATAAGGATGAATATTACTTTCAAATGATATATTTACACAGTGGTTGAAGTGGAAAGTTGGATCGGCCATTATGCCATTATGCAAATAAAGAAGTAAAAAAAGTAAATGGAGTTTATTAAATATATATCAAATAAAGCAGTTGAAGTTATTTTGTGGCATATGGGTCCAATTTGAGCAGATATGTAATAAGTATATTACATGAGGAACAATAGTAATATTTTATTATTTATTAACAGGTTTTTATATAGCACTATCAGATTACATAGTGCTTTACAGAGAATATATCACATTCACATAAGTCCCTGCCCTATTGGAGCTACATTCTAAGTTCCCTAACACAGACACACACACACAATAGGGCTAATTTATTCAGCAGCCAATTAACCTGCCAGCATGTTCGCAGTGTTCGAGGAAACCCATGCAGACACAGTGAGAACATACAAACTCCACACAGATAAGACCTAGTCCGGAAATCAAACTCAAGACCTCAGCTCTGTCAGACACAAGTGCTACTCACTGAGCCACTGTGCTTCCCATGATAAAATGGCCTATCATTGCAATTGAAACCAAAGACATAATTGCCTTTTTACACTGGTGTTCTTGTTAAAATTTCACTTTGTGAATAAAGTTTTGTGTGTTTGTGCATGCATGTGGATATCTTTTTGTAATGGCTGTGAGTTATTGAACTGATGTAATTCTCTGTGTTTGCAGACGCTCCAACCCTCCGACCCCTTCCATTACTTACACTTTAGTCTGTTCCTGAGCTTCCAACTGTCACTCACATGATTTTAAACATTTCCTTATTGAGTTCCTACCACATCATTCCACTCACATGATTGTAATAAATGAACTGATGTTTAAAAAACATCTTCAACAAAAGTTATGATAGTACTGGACAGTTGCAATCTCAGGAGCAGATTATGTGCTACCTTATGGAATGGGTCATGTTGGAGAGTCTGTGTTTGGAACGTTTTCTCCTAGAAATTGTAAACCTATATCACATCTAATTATTAAGAAATAAATATGAATGTATCTGACAAGGAAAAATAAACACAGTTTATTAGTCCTATGACTAGCACTATCCACCATAATATATTTGGACACCAAAATGACTTTTCTTCAGCACAGAGGAATTTTGTCAGCAATAGTGGAAATGACCTCATTGTCTATGCATTTTCTGTAAAAAATACATGTAAGTTTGTTTCTTGACCATATATCATAGCATTTAAGATTAGGTAGCACAGGAGGTTTAAGCAGTGTTGCATTACACGTATCTATAGTCTTCATGAGTAAAGTGCATATTCCAAATATTGCCACTTCAGTAACAGAAAGTTAGTGTACTGCAGAGGGACAACTTGTGCAATATATTATATACTTATCTGACAAAGGTTATTTGTAACATGGCACAAGACCTACAGGACCAGTGGGATTGTATGTCCTCTCTCATGTGGATAGAAGCCCAGGACTTACCTACCATCCTCCAGTCTATATGCTTGCCCTTCTGTTCTAATACATCTTTTACTTTGAAAAATTCCAGGTGCAGGAGGGTTGAATGTTTTAAAGGAAGAGGTATATAAGAACAAGAGGGTGGTGTTTTAGAGGAAATGTGTAGGAAAAATGACTTCACTGAAAGGGTAGTAGAATAGCCTCACATCTTGGTAGATGGTTGGTAGAGACTAACTCTAGAGGTGGTGGTTGAGACTAACAAACTATTACAATTTAAACATGCTTTGAATAAATATAAGAATATCCTCAATATTAAAATAATTTAGGGGTAGACTCCTTGCAGGTCTGGGACCGATTTTTGAGCAAACATACTGGTCCGGTTCTCCCCACTAGAAACCTCCCTACTTCGGCCCTGTCTCAGTTCATCCCCGACCTCAATATTGCTAGTTGGAGTGCACTGGGGTTACACCAGCTGGATCACCTTTTACCACAGGATCGCCTGCGCCCATTTTCAGAGTTGGTTACTCACTTTAATATCCCGATCTCCGAGACTTTTCGTTATATACAACTTAGCCACTGAGTATCTACTACACTAAAAACACCCAACACTTTGCAACTCCCTCCAGACAATATTCAGTATCGATTATATGAAGGTGGTAGTGCGGGTGCCATATCTTTTTTGTATAGGACCCCTCTTTGAGTAAAGCCCCTCCGCACATTCTGTGGGAAAGGGATCTGGGTATCACGATTTCACCATAGCAATGGCTTAAACTGTCCGCCCAAATCTTTAAGATGTCCAGATGCTCCAACCATGTTGAGATGGGTATTAAACTACTAAACAGGCTATACCTTACCCCTGCGAGACTTCACACCACGTGGCCAGCTACCTCAAAAATTTGTTGGCATGGCTGTGGGTTAACGGGCAACCTGTTGCATGTGTTCTGGTCCTGCCCTAAAATACGGCCTTTGTGGGAGGCCGTGTTTTCTCTGGCATCCAGAGTACTAAACCATACTATCCTCCCGTCTCCACAGATAGCATTAATACATCTCTACCCTGCAGACCTACCTAAGGAAAAACAATACCTATTCGGACATTTCCTAATTGCCACTAGGGCAGCAATAGCCCAATTATGGAAGTCAGCGGACCCCCCCACCCTTCCTAAAGTAATTGCCAAAATCACACATAACCATATTATGTAAACACTACTGGCCGAATACCGGGTCTCCGCCTCCTGCCCCCTCTTCCAATGGCTACCCTGGACAGATTACCTTCAGGAAGAAAGTAGGCGGCAATCGGCGTCAACTTAGTCCTCGTACTTTATCATCCATACATGCTTTACAGTGGTACTGCTGGTTCACTCAGAACCCCCCTGTGCAGGGCTAAGCTGTACTGTCGCTGTGATTCTAGCTGCTGTGCATATCCATAATTACACTCAACCGGCACTCTGCCATGTCATACTTATCCTGTCATGTTAATGATTTTCTTTTGGTCATATTTGTATGTGATGTAACATATGATGTTCCCCCCCTCCCCTCACCCTTCTTCCTTTCTGTATCCCTTTCCCTTTTTATTATTATAAAATAAATAAAATTTGAAAGTTAAAAAAAAAGTAGCACGATAGTAAATTCGGTATTAGCGGAGGCAGAAATCTAGGAACCACGGCTTTGTCAAAGGTACTGGATAATTAGATCAGATGTATCTTAAGTACCGGAAGTGACCAATCGGAAACTGGTTCTGGTAAAAAAATTAGAAACAGATGAACATGTTAAAAAACAGTAATATTCACATGAAATACTTGGTATTTTAGAGCGGTGATAGTGATATAATGTTGCATAATGTAGGACCTAAATTTATAAGAAGGAAACATAAGACGTATATTCGTTAAGACCGTGTGGTGACACCGAGTCTAACAAGTAAATCCACCTGGTTTCTTTACATAGTAGTTGCTGTTTAAGATCACCACCTCTTAGGTAGGTGTAATTTTATCTAGCACAAACACTTTTAAACCTTGTGGATTAGCATGATGTACTTTTAAAAAGCGTTTGGCTATAGGAGTTAGTATTTTTTGTTTGGAACAATCAGAGGGAGAATTCTTAATAGATCTAACATGCTCCTGGAGACGCAATTTTAAAGACCTAATTGTTTTACCCACATATCTGTAATTACAATTGAATACCAGGCAGTAAATTACCCTCTTGGTATTACAGTTGGCATAGTGGGAAAATGTATGAGTTTTGCCAAAACGATCGGAAATCTCTTTCGTATTGCAGATATATGAGCAAACAGTACAAGGGAAAACAACCTGGATATTTGTCTTTTTTATTAGGGACTGTGGAAAAATAGCTATGGGTCAGATTATCCTTAAAATTCCTGGCTCGTCGCCAACACATTGGAATGTGTGTGTTGATCACACCACTTAATGCATCATCTGATTTTAGAACCGAAATATGTTTATTTTTAATATTTTCTGTATTTCAGATGATTGTGCACAGTAGTTTGTAATATTTCTGATAGCTTGTGTGTTGGTTTTTCTTTGAGGATAAATAAGACTCTCACGTTTGGTCTTGAGTGCTATATGGTATGCCGAGGTATGGTATGGCAAACATTGATTTTTGCTGTTGTTATTTACTACATGCATATTTTCGCCTGTTTAAATCATTAGTCACAAAGAATTCTCTCTTTATTTTAGGGTTGTTCTAATAAAAATTTGGAAGTTTTAAAATCCACAACCCCTCTGTCTCCTTATATAAGGTGTGCGCTGTGAAACAGTTTTTTAACCTCTCGCTGCTTATTGTACATAAGGGTGCATAGGTAATATATCTTTTGTTTTGTACTTATTGGCTTTTCAGCTTCTAATCGCATTTTGCAGCACCCTTGTCTTATTTTGTTACAATTTGATCTGGTGCGGTTTCCCCTGCCCCATTTCTCCTTTCTCTGTCAGCTTTGCAAAATAATACAAAAACATAGGAAATGTAACCTTATTCTTTTATGAGATTTTAACATGGTTTTAGATCCGAAACTAGATAAATCCTGCCCAACCATGATATCCCCCCCCATCCATCTCAGGAATCCACTGGCTCTTCCATAGCTTTTAGGAAGTTTTTGCAGGATTTGACCTATCCAATGTTTAGAGGGTACAGGAATCCAAAGAGAGGGATTTTTCTTACTTTTCCAATGTTCATAGTTTTAATTCCCACATAGAAATAGTTCTATGAGACTAGCATTCCCTTCCAAAATCTCCCAATTACATGGTCTGACCACACCCTGATATTGTGGCAATGGAATCTCCACCAGTCCAGAATTCCGCAGAGGGCCTAGAGACTCCCAGATTATTTGCTCACTTCCATAGAGGCCAAAAGAGCTTTGTCAGATTCTTTGGAACTATTTTTGCAGACGAATGATCCTATAAATAACCCCCTCTCATATCACTGGTGCGCTTTGAAAAGAAAAGAAACGCCCTTGCACATATGTAAAAAAAAAACAAAACATTACTATTGCGAGATCTTAGAACAGCAAAACTGTTATAGTATATTTAGTAATTCTAATAAGGAGACTCGACACTCTATATGTGATAGAAACGCCCTTGCACATATGTAAAAAAAAAAAAAAAACATTACTATTGCGAGATCTTAGAACAGCAAAACTGTTATAGTATATTTAGTAATTCTAATAAGGAGACTCGACACTTGCCTCTATATGTGACAGGTTTTTGGTTCATGTTGCTGCTCCCTACAGTAGGTAGGTCATTGGAATAATGTTTACCTTTGAAAGAGTTAAGTTTCCAGAGTACTATCCCAGAGCTCTATAAGTGATGATTCTTGCAGCTGTAGAGATCTGGTCACAGCTTTTGTAGGCAGCTGGAGCTCGACTCCAGGTTTCCAAAGTTAAAAACATACTGCGCTTCTTTAAATCACAAGTTAAAGTGCTGTAGACAGAGGACTCTTTTATCCAGTTTCCTCCTGAATGTACATTTTGCTCAGTGCAGTGTTTGTTTAGAATGAGCAGTGCATATGTTCCTAATTCTACAGGCAGTTCCTGATTTCAAATACTTCTGTAAAATTCTTTCTGAAAACGTCCATATTTTTTGTTAGAGTTGCACAGTAACAATTCTCCTGTCATTCCCAGCAGTCCTACACTCTTACTCCCAGCAGTCCCATATTTCATAGCACAATCTGCCTGTTCAGAAAAGGGGAATTGGCCTCATGGCAGGAGACCTGATCCAGACCAGAATGTGAAAAGAACACATTCTCTGTTTGGTAAAACCTGCTTATATAATGCAAATCGAGACGTGAATACAGCTGAAGCTCTGGATCGATAAGCAAGTAGTGTGCGTTGCTCAATGATACGTATCAGCCAAGCATAGAGCAGACGTGTGCAGGTTAGTCTGCTTGTATATATAATGGAAATGGTGGTTATGCTTCAAGTGATCACTTTATTGATAATGCGAATGTGCTAATAATACATGTATGGATCCAGGCTTACTCGCGTGCAGTGGTGATTTGATGCTGGTACCCCATTAGAGCCAACCTCCAGTTACTCTGCTCATACAGACATATCATATGTGAACTCTGGTGATTTACCATATTCATTTATATGTAGATCTTACTCCATACCTCCCAGCATTGAGTTTGATCCAACAGAATTTGCTGATCCAGCCCTCCTTATATGATTTAAAGCCCTAGGAGCACCCACTTTTACATGCCTAAGGCTACCCACCATGCGTATCTGATATGCATGGTGGGTGGCCCTGCCCCTTGAGGAAGTTGATTTCCTCACAGAAGGCAGCATCGGGCAACTGCCACTGGGGCAGAATAGTAGCATATGTAAGTCAGTTATTTTTATTAAATCTGGATCCGGCCCATTATCTCAAATCAGGGCAAATAGTACTTTGCAAATATTTTTCAGTGGTGTGTTCACGCTGATAGTGATCAGAATCTACTCCCAACACTTCCAGCCATTAGAACTGTCCTGCCTGTTATGATACTACTCCCGGATAGAATTGTAGTACCCTGGTTCACCCCTAGCGTGCGAGGGTCCCTCCATACGATCGCATACCCCCTGCACTCCCTGCTCAGGGTAGTAAATCTGGACGCTTACGTGTCCAGATTCCTACTTTAAATTTTAGAACTAGTCTTAACGGGGCTTCCCCCCGCCCAGAAACCTAATTTACATGGCTATCTCTGCCTATATGGCAGAGACACGACCATCGTAAAATTTGTGCTGGCCCCTTTTTTATACCGGCGAGCGTGCGTAAGAAAATTATGTACGCCTGTCTATACGCAAGCATAAGAACTTTGTTAGATTCCTGGGGAATTACGCACGGAGTGCGGAATACTCCTGGCGTACGTTCTTCAGGATCTACCTTATTATTTGTATCTGCCTCTTTTACCTTTCTGATTAAGCACCAGCACCTGATCAGCTTGTTTATATTGGACTGCCTCTTACTGATCAGGTTGCTGGTCATTGTTGTTGGTTTTCTTGCTGTATGTATTCCAGTCTCCTACTTATTCCTTCATGTGTTTATATTGATAGATTTTCCTCCAAGACTGCTTTTGTATGTATTTCTGTACTCCAGTTTCATATCCGTTTGGTTTGTTTTTTTGGTTAGTGTTTGTGGTGATTCCTGTATTGTACTATTGCACAAAGTATTTCTAGTTCAATCTGTCTAGTATACTCTATTATCCTGATCCCTGCTACTGTATTTATACTTTGTATTGGAAGTACTCTGTTAACTCTGCTTAGCGGATCCTTGTACTATTCCCTGTTTAGATCGTTGTTGTTTTTCCTGTTGCACCCAGCTCAGTACACCCTTTTACTTGTGATTACTTTATGTTTGTGCTATAATAAACTTTTGTTTGCTGTATTCTGTGCCGTGTTGTCCGTGCTGTTGTGTTAGCTCTGTGTTCATTTCTATACATAGGGCTGCCTCGAGTCATGACCTGCTGAGTGTCCACAGCAAAGACTGTCCTAGACTCCACGCCCTGGTGTGCAGCCTCGTAAAACTGCCTATATCAGAACAGTTTAAAGTTATATTATACTACAGGTGGAGAAGAATTTATTATGCTGATTGTGCTAGTGGAGATGTCACAGCTGCCTATCTTTCATTTCAATATAAATAGTCTAATGATGATCTTTGGTAATAGTTAACATAGTTACTTGAATAGAGTAACCTGATGCTGCAATAAAACATGGCAAATATTTGCTTTCTCCTGTCATATAGGAACATTCTAGGCATAAAACATTCCAGGTGCAAATCCATACATTTATGAACAGTTTCACATTGAGCAATGTACATGCATACACACAAACCAGAGTAGGAACAGATACAGATATAGGATGTATCTAAAGACTCTCAAGATGGTATGGAACAACAACCCCCAACATGCTTTACCAACCATAGGCTGGAGAATACTGCCCTCGTCTGCTGTAGATTCATCATACTGATATAGACATCCGAGCATGAAGGTAATACATAGAAAAATTATGCAAGGATTCAGAATGAGCAAACCCAGGGCAACAGAAAAGACATATTCTTATTTTCCTACATTAGCCTGCCTGCCTGTGTACGCCTTTGAGTGCCAGAGAACTAGTGAAGCCAGCTTGCTTCCGTATGTGAATCATTGCTCAAGCAGCCTGCTTCTTACTGAACTGTGGTTTTCCTCTGAACGAAGAACAGAAAACACTGAATTACTCAGTCTGGGTACACATGCTGACAGCAAGGAGAGAGCTTTTCCTTTATGAAAAAACACAATAACCTTCAAGATATTTCTGTGAGTATTTTAAAGTTTTTTTCTTTCTATATGGATTTGCACGGTATGCTAAGTGTTTCCTGAATAGCCTGAGTTTGACATGTCTTAAGTGATAAGTAGGTACATAGAGGTTTCATTTTCGGCAGATGTGGCTAAGGACAAAATCTTCCTCCTTGAGCTGAATGACTAAAAATAGCAGCATATGTAAATGTTAATTAATAAGCCGCGGAGCCATCCATGTGGCGTGTCAGATTTGTCTCCTGTACTGACTGATTTCACTCTTTATTTTTTGCTCTGGCTGTTATTTTAAGAAACAGTTATTTTGTTGCATTGCAAAGTTCTTCCAAAGAGCTTTTAGAGTAGTGTTCATCACAAGCTATGTTTTTCTGCAATTGATTTTCCTGGGCATGTTTAATTATATTTTGTTTATTTTATTATGGTTTGTTTGTTTTTTGATAGTTTTTGTAGTTTCTGACAGTTTTCCAAAGAGAATACGGACACAAAAGCATATTATCTGTCATTTATATGTTGGTGTTGTTTATTCCTATATTCATATATAAAATATTACTACTGGTGTGTGATTTAGGTGTTCTGCACTGGTGCAGCTGTCACCTACTTAATAAAGTAAAGAAAATGGTTTATTTTGCACTGCTTTGCTTCTCCTCAGAATTACTTAATGATTTCATTAATAATAAAATACTGGCCCTTTCTTTACTCTTCTTGCACGGTTCTTATAGGAGAGTTGAAAACAAGCTGTAATTGGTTTAATACATATCTTATAGTGCTGTTCTCTAGCATCTTATGCTCTTTACGGTTTATGTCTCTCCTTAACCCTGTCAGACAGTAACTCACAGCTCCCAGAAGATGTCAAGTTCCTTAGCACCTCACAGATACCCAGAATCTGACCTCGGCTCTCCGCCAGCTCACACCCTCTCTATCCAAGCTAATGATCTGAGCTGAGGTCTTGGCACTGGTGCTTAGCTTGCACTTTCCTTGTTGGTACATCCCCTCTGGTTGACCAAATGTGTCCGCCCTGCTACAGGATCTTGTAGAACATTGTTTTTTTTTTCATGTACCTATTTTTATTTGTGTCAAATTGCTGTAAAAAACCTCAATCCAAAAATGAAGCCGTAACAGAAGGGATTGCCTACAGTTACTGCTAGAATTCCTAAACTGCGGAAAAGTGGAGATGTTGCATATAGCAACCAATCAGATTGTAGCTGACATTTTTTAGTATGTAATAGGAAAGTGAGAGCTAGAATTTAATGGTTACTATGGGCAACATTTCCACTTTTCCTCTTTAGCAGTTTAGTAAATCTAGCCCCTAGGGCTTGTAAGTATATAAAATCGTCCAATGGGGTTTCTTCAAAATGCTGTACTGACCAACTATCCACTTATTCTCTTATTGCAATTACTGAGATTTATTTCAATCTTGCACAGGGACATATGTAACATATTCATGATTGCTTGAATCATTTTTTCTTAGGCTAAATCAAATTATGTATTACATTTGATATCAGATTCTGGGAGGGGATTTTAATTGTAATTCAACAACATTGGAAACTGAACTGCTATAAAAAGGTGTTGTCCTGATCTTGGCCCTGATCCAGAGTTTTAGTGGATGCTCAAGGCGCATCCGCTAAAACGTGCTATTCAGAGACAGTTCTACTGTCATTGGGGTATACTTATACCCTCTGCCAGCATGGGAATATTTGAAAATATCACAGTGTAAATCATTATTTCCCACGCTGGCAGAGGGTATAGTATACCCCCAGGACAGTAGAACTGTCATTAGCTCCGGGATGTCCTGCGTGTAGGACATAGTTTGCGCTGTCTCTATAGGGTTTTGTTTTTTGCCAAGGCCACCCCCCCGGATTAAAAGCTTACAAGACTGGACCCCCATCAGCCCAATAGAGCAGGTAAGTATTTTTTTATATATTGTTGGGCCATCTTGGGCATTTATTTATATTTTTATTTTTATGGGGCACATATGGCTCTTTTTTATTTTTTTTTAATGTGGGCACTGTACTTATTTTTTTAAAGAAGGGGATGGGGTATTGGCACTATTTTATTACTTTATATTATTTGGGGGCATGTGGGTGTTTAAAAAGAGTATTTTTTTGGAGAGCACAGTATGTTTTTTAAAAAAAAGGAATTGGCATGTAATGCTATTTGGCACCGCGGGCTCTGGATAGCAGGGCATGCTGCCAATAGTAGTACTACTAGCGCAAGCATACCTTGTCATTCATGGGCATGCTTGTGCTTATAGTTCTACTTGTCGGGCCGTACTTTATTTATTTATTTACATAGGTTGCGGCGGCGGGGCAGGCAGGGGAAGGGGTTCATTTTTTACTACAACTTTGTTTATTTATTTTTTTCAGCTCCGGTGAGCTGCTCCTACACTTACACCATCTGAGAGATAGCGTAACCCATGTTAAGCAGCCAGCGGACCGCAGTGGAAGCAGTATTTATATGAAAAAAGCGACCCTTTTCTCAAATTAAATATTATTCCACAGGTGCAGCCCGGTCGGATGGGAACTTTTGAACCCATCTTTCTGTGCGCGCTTCCGATCTGAGCATGCGCAGTGGACATTTTTGCTGCGCTTCCATCTGAAAAAAAAAAGAAAGACAGCTCTGGATCAGGGCCCTTGTCTACATAATAATGTATAATTGTGGATGTGTAAGTCTATGTGCAAGCATACTAGTGGGACACAATAACTACTTAATATTTATGTTACGTTATTTAGAAATGAGGTCACATTTATATATTTGGAATGCAGAACTTTAGTAACATATTCCTACGTGCCATTTAAATTTGCATAGAGGTCAATAAGTATCCTGTAGGTCTGTAAAGTTTACGTTATATGGAAGTAAAGCTTCAGTTCTCGCATGTATGTTTACATAGCTCTATACTTCCCTATATACAAACATGTCACAAACATTTTTTTGTACACTCTGCACATGATCTTGTACTCACTAATGTTATTTAGTTAATATGCAGCATTCAGAGAGATTTATTCTGCAGCTGTATATTATGGAAAAACATAACTGCCCCACTGTGATGCAATTTTGGGGTAGAAAGATTGTATTGTTGTACAATTAGTCCATTATGAGAACATTGGGCTGGATCCAGACTTAAGAAGGAGCTTGAAATTAAGAGAGAAAAGTTACACCTGGGAAAAACCATGTTGATTTCAGGTGGAGTCAAATTAATTGTATTCTTTGCATGCAGGGATATAGCTTGCTTACTGCACACAGATACTACAGCCTACAGATTACAATGAGGGGGCGGGACTTAATGATGTGATTTATGCAAAGATACTCGCAAGCTTTACTATCACATTGTTATTTAGATGTGGAATAGGAAACATCACCTCTCAACTCTAATACTGTTTGCAACAAATGAAATATGATTCCCCTAAAATCAACATGGTTTAGCCCAGGAGTAACTTTCCTCTCTTATTTTCAAGCTCCTTCTTAAGTCTGGATCCAGCCCATTCAGTTTAATTTTTTTTTAAATGTAAACTTTGTTTATTGGTTTTAACAAACAGTAAAACACATTAACAAACAGTTGAGGAAGTTACATACAAGTAATTTAAAACCTCAGCAGGCACCACGGAATATTACAACAAAAATACTCAGTAATAGACAAAACAACAAAGAGGTAATACAAAAAAACAGAGAAAGGACCACAGCGCTGTAATATGTAGTAGTCAAAACATAAAATATAAAATATGGCAGTTCACCAATTTTGAAATAATCCTTAGAACCGAGCAGAGGTCTAAAAAGGCAGTTTAATAGAGTAAAAAATAAAATATTGTAAACATATAACACATAACACAAGAACAATACAATATAATATGTGCACAGTCCGGAATGAATACCAGCCAATCACTATGTGGAGTGGGACGTGATTAAATCCTGCAGTTCAATACTGCACAGGTAACCAAATAACGGCAGTATCCCTGTATCCCTCAGTGAATTCACACGGGTCAGGGTAATGGTGAAAGGACTGAGTTCCTACAAGCACTGCTGATGACAGTAGTCCGCAAGACAAATGTCCAGTTAGGGAATAAAAGAATACACCCCTCCTGGGTAGCTAATACGGGTGTTTGTTGCAGTGCGGGAGTAAGGTGACAGTCCCTGTTGGCTGGAATGTCCAGCCAGATACTCCCGTCTGTAAGGGAAATGTATATGCCGTGGAGAGGTAGTAGAGTACCTGTGCTTCGAATTCCGCAGGTATACTCACAGTCCCACTGTGTAAAAGCAGATCCGGTCCAGGGTATAGAGACAAACTCCTCTGTGGGTCTGAAAGATTGGCGTGTAAAACGGAGGCCACCCGCTACACTTCAGAATCCACGAGCTGAAGACCAGTCAGCTGTATATGGCAAAGGTTCCAGACAAAACACGTGTGTTTGTGACGTCCCGCTGACGGGACAGCGGGACGCTGACCGATATCTTAGAACACCCATATCCGCTTTGAAAAAGTCCTCGTATTGGACGAAACCCGTCAGCGGGACGTCACAAACACACGTGTTTTGTCTGGAACCTTTGCCATATACAGCTGACTGGTCTTCAGCTCGTGGATTCTGAAGTGTAGCGGGTGGCCTCCGTTTTACACGCCAATCTTTCAGACCCACAGAGGAGTTTGTCTCTATACCCTGGACCGGATCTGCTTTTACACAGTGGGACTGTGAGTATACCTGCGGAATTCGAAGCACAGGTACTCTACTACCTCTCCACGGCATATACATTTCCCTAACAGACGGGAGTATCTGGCTGGACATCCCAGCCAACAGGGACTGTCACCTCACTCCTGCACTGCAGCTAACACCCGTATTAGCTACCCAGGAGGGGTGTATTCTTTTATTCCCTAACTGGACATTTGTCTTGCGGACTACTGTCATCAGCAGTGCTTGTAGGAACTCAGTCCTTTCACCATTACCCTGACCCGTGTGAATTCACTGAGGGATACAGGGATACTGCCGTTATTTGGTTACCTGTGCAGTATTGAACTGCAGGATTTAATCACGTCCCACTCCACATAGTGATTGGCTTGTATTCATTCCGGACTGTGCACATATTATATTGTATTGTTCTTGTGTTATGTGTTATATGTTTACAATATTTTATTTTTTACTCTATTAAACTGCCTTTTTAGACCTCTGCTCAGTTCTAAGGATTATTTCAAAATTGGTGAACTGCCATATTTTATATTTTATGTTTTGACTACTACATATTACAGCGCTGTGGTCCTTTCTGTGTTTACATTGTTGTTTTAGGTGTATCGGTAGGATTCACCTCACCACTAGCTGCTACCTATTGTCCATTATCCACTTTTTTGTCTCTTGGTTCTCTTTTTGAACCCTACTTTGTAATACAAAAAAACAGGCCTTGAAGTAGGCCAGTTAACTGTATAAACTGATGTAACAACCTTACCGCGCCTTTGAAAGCTAACAGGTAACTGAACTGTTATCCTAGATACTATAGGGCCAAGATAGGGGGGGATGAAAGGATAGGGTTGGGGGGGATCAAACTTGAATAAACACATCACTTCGACCAAGCAAACAATTATAGTGGTGGCAGTAGGTGAATTAAACAAAATCATATAATACAAGAAGCATCAACTAGATGAGTAAATGGCTTTTGCAAAGATAAGGAGTAGATTTGTGGGTCAACCAGTAGATAGAGGGATCTGGAGAGACTGTGGGAATTGGGGCATAATTTCTGTTAACCTCAGTGATTTAGTTTAATTTTTAAACACTGTACAATAGCACATGATTTCTACAGGAGGAGGAGTTCTAGAGCCTGGATAATTACCAGAATGCATGGGCCCAGCTTTCCCACTTATTCCAGACACTGCTGTTAGTTGAACTCAACACCCATATCACAAATGGGAGCTGATTCAGAAATGCACTTACACCTTTTTTTAGGTGCAAGTGTACAGCTCGGCTAAACCATTTTTCAAAGTAAGGGGTGGTAATTAATTAAAAATGTTTGCATGCAGGGAAAATACATTACTGTTACACATAGAAATAAAATTCAGGATAGCTTTATGTTAATTCTATAAAATAGAGTTAAGCTAAGAAACTTCACCTCCTAATTTTAATTCTGGTTTTACAATTTAATTCTGCCTCCCCTTGCAGTTCAGCATGGTATTGCTCAGGTCCACAATTGCACCTAAAATTAGGTAGAATCAGCCCCATAGAGTTATGAAGACATAACTCCCAAATGTTCCTGCTGTCAAAATGCTAACTGGGTGGTATACTTGGCCAAAATCAGGACTACACCAGAATCAGGAAAATGTTCCTCTATTTGTACAAGGCCTCTTCCCCACCAAATAGCTCCAATTAATATCCCTTCATTTATTAATTAGCTACAACCATCACCATCACTACAACCATGCCTAACATTTTATGGAGATTGTGTGGAGCATTAATTCCTTTATACATGTTGCCACTGTCTAAATAATGGTACAATCTGGCATTATATAAAAAAAATCCCGTACACAAAGTTTCAGGAGTTCCAATCCTTTCACCAGAATGGTAACAAGCTTATAAATCAAATTATTTTACATGCCGCCTGCCAGCTGATTGAATACATTCCACGCTTGTCTCAAGTCAAGCTGTCATTGAAAGGATTTGGCATACTGACTAATATGGCGTATATGACAAGCACAATTCCTTTCAATACTTTTCCAAAAACCTTTGAATCCTTATAATAAATGTAATTCTTGTATCTCTTTCACAAATGATTGTTTATACTAGTCTAAAGCCGTCATAAAGACAGGAAAAAATTAGGAGTCTTCCCGGTACTGGCTGTTTGGGGGAGCGGGTGACTGGTGGGGCACTTGGGAAGGAAAGTGACTGGTGGGGCAGCGGGTGCTGGTGGGGAAGGAGGTCAGTGGCTGGTGGG
>WWET01000658.1:255732-276787 GCA_011038615.1 Limnodynastes dumerilii | reverse complement strand
CGGGAGTCATGTGACGGGTTCCAAGATGGCCGCGCCCAGCACTCCACGCGGAGGCCGGAGCACGCCGCAGACCCCGCCGCTGGAACAGCCTGACAGCCCGGAGGGAGAAGACTGAAGCAAGAAGCCTTCTAACCGGGTAAGTAGCGCGGCCTCTGCCGCGTGATGTGACATCTGGTCTTTTACCCCCACATTCTCCGTCCCTGGGTACCCAACATGGTACATATATATATATATATATACCCCCTCACAGCCGACCTTTTTACCCCCCAATGTGTATATATATATATACCCCCTCACAGCCGGCCTTTATACCAACAATTGTGTATATATACCCCTCACAGTCGGATCTGATCCGTTCTCTAATAATTGGGAGGAGAGTGGGGGGGAAAGTTATGACCAATCACAGTTGATTGGGGGCGTCGCTTAAAATTAGTCCGTTAAGTACACAAGTACCCAAAATGTAGTTGCTATGGATACATCCAGCTTCAGAAATGTGTCCAAAGGTACAATAGCAATACCATTACTGCAGGTAATGTAAATCCAATCTGAGAGAGCTGGTTGACCTCATGCCAACCTAAAATGGCAGTGCAGTGGATTTAAATTTTAAGATTGGTATAAAGTGGCATCTATAGTTCCAGTTTTCAGTGACCAATTCTGACTGTCGTATGAAGCAATAAAAGAAATGACAATACTACAAATATAGATCTCTTACTTAAAGAAGAAATTGATTTGAACAATAGTATATTTGATTATAGGCATTTTAAGTTTTATTTCAGTGAATTAAATCTTTATAGAGTTTTTATGTACATCATTGTTATGAGTGTGTTATTTAGTATCCCGTTACTAATCTAACTAACGGATATAGCATGATATAAAGGCAAAGGCAAATAAAGGTTTATCACAATGAAAATAGAAACTTCATTCTTATCTGCTGCTATTTCTCTCCATAAATGTAATAATACATTATAAAAAAGATGTAAGAAAAGGAACTGTATCATCTAGACAGGAAAGAAAAAATTATATTTGCGCTAATGTCAGCGTAAGCCAATAAACATAGGTAAAGTTTACTTGTCTTCACAATGGCCCGTGTTCAGACCACCGGACGTATTGCATATACTTTTATATACATATAATTTTTTTTCCTAATTTTCTACATATCTTTTCGTTACGTAGATTGCGTATATGCGGTCTTTAAGATCGAAGTCCATTATCTCCATTATTTATTTAACCTTAGATCCCCTGCTTTCCGATATAATGCAGACATAATTTATGAGTTTGCTGTGATCTCAGGGTTTGCTGTAAACATGGAAAAATCCCTAGCATTAAATCTAACCTCTCAAACAAAACCGAGGTGGGCACGTGTGTTTTCCTTTCCATCGAAATCTATCCCATATCTGAGTATTCAATTACCCAAAAATGGGGGTGATCTTTACCATTTGAACATTGCTCCAATAATCCGTAAAGTTAGCTAAGAGCTTCAGGATTGGCAATATCTCTCATCTCTCTCTTTCATATCTAGACAGAGTGAGTTGGATTAAGATGGCTTCCTTACCAAAGCTCATATATACTTTGCAGGTACTTCCTATAGTTCTGTCCAAAAAAGATGAACAAACTATTGATTCATTGTTTCGAAACTTTCTTTGGAAAGGGACACAAACCTAGGATTAGTCTCAAAATTCTACAAAATAATCGTCAGGATGGTGGAATTAATTTTCTTAATTTGTGTTTATATAATCAGGCTGCGATTATGAGATATATACAAGATTGGTTACTTGATTGAGAAATTTATGTTAATTGTACACTTGAACAGCAGTTTTCCTCCCACATTAATTTAGCGGGTTTTCTTCATCTCAATAAAAGAGACATACGCAGAGATGTCCTTGATAATTCTTTATTGATGTCAACATGGGGGATATGGCATAACATACAAAGGAAATGGAAACTAAATTCCATTTGTTTCCTTTTTCTTCCTATAGTGAATATTCCAGCTTTTGAACCAGGGCAAACTCCATCTATTTTCCTAGAATGAAATAAAAAGCATATTAAGAACCTTAGACAGCTGTTACATATACCCAATAAACAAATCCTAACAAAAGAAAAATTGAATGAAAAATACTATTTGGGTAGTATAAATAATTTTCACTACTTTCAGTTCAGACATTATGGGCCTGATCCAGACCTACGCAAATAATATGTCCTTGTGCGTAGTGTATTTACGTCAGCGCACCTACAAAACGCGCCCCAAGGCACACCCCTTGCTCGTAGTTACTTTTGCCGCCTTACGCCGAGCAAACGCTGCTCAAACTTTTCAGAGCATAACTGCGGGCGTCCGTAGTCTCCATGCGTAGTTACGACGCTAAGCACGCCCATACTGTACGATTTAAATGCCTCACCCCGCCCCCAATGCATAATTATGGGTGTCGTATGGCTGGCACGCCCCTTTGTGCGTTGTTACGAAGCTGTTACGCTCAAGGCCCATACGCTCTGAGCTACTTTGCATAACATCTGCTGTGTGCATGCACAGTGACTACTAATGGGCGCTTTTCCGCTTACGGCCAGTGTAAAATCACGGGCGGTCGTAGGTCTGGATCTGCCCCTATGTTGCTGTTGTTGTTTCTTCACTATCACTAATCAATCAGATGGTTCATTATTGATGCCTGGGATCATAAAGGGTGCAATATCAAGATTCTATAATGTTTTGAAAATTCTGCATTATTCTGGGGACTTTTATACTGGTATTATTAAATGGCAGGAGAAATTCCATTCCCTTAAACATTTGATCTAATTACCACATTAACTTATTCTAATAAGATTCTCCCAGAGATCTCATATAGAGAGATGATATTTAAAATGTATTATCGTGGATATTTGCCCTGCAATAGAGCATCGATAATTGGTTTAAGTGAAAGTTCTAATTGTCCCAAGTGTTCTATACTGGATGCCAGTTTACATCATTGTTTATGTGATTCTCCTCTAATTAAGAGATTCTGGAGGAATGTTGCAGCTTTTGCATTGAAGGAACTGGTCCATTATATACCGTTGTCTCCAGAATGGAAAATATTCAGTATGTTACCAAAAGGATGTAAAATCCAAAGTGGTTGTAAAAAACTGCTAAATATATTGGGGTAGATCCAGACCTAAGTACGTTAGCGATTTTACGGCAGCCACTGACCTAAAATCGCCCATTTGTATTTCCTGCGCGTGGCAGATGTTACGCCACATAACTCTGAACGTACGTACCATCAGCGTAAGGGCGGGTTCATCCATACGACACCTGTAGTTTCGCTTTGTAGGTGGGGTGAGGCATTTAAATCATACAGTATGGGCAGGGTTAGGCCGTTACGTATGTGAATCCATTACGTACGTCAGGACTTATGCTTTGAAAAGTTAAGGTAGGGTTTGGGAAGCGTAAAACAGCCAAAGTACATATTAGCGAGGGGAGTGCCTAGGGGAGTGCATAGAAACGACGCCACATTGGGTCCTTTCTGAGCCCCCGTCATTAGGTTACTTTCGTATGGACTGGCTGAAGGCATCTATGGCGAGGGCGCAAAAGGCTGAATCTTTCTTTGACATATGGGAAAGCTATATAACAACCCTATCACCCTCCGTCTGTGAGAATATTAAACAGTGCTTCCATTTCACAACCTGGGGCCGTATTCAGACCTCTGGCCGCATTGCATATGCGGCCGGAGTTTACCGATATGAACTACTGCGCATGCGCAGTAATTTCGTTACGATATCTACGTTACTTTTTGCAACGTAGATTGCGTATACGTGGTCTTAAAGACATTGCATATGCGGCCGGAGGTCTGAATACGGCCCCTGCTTTGCAATCAGAATGTTATTGGGCGATCCGCCGATGTAGGGCATTCCACCAATGGTCACTCGATCTTACATTATCTATTTTGAAACGCTATAAAATACTTGCATACTTTTTTGTTCTAATATTTATGTAAAGTTTAATACTATAGTGAGAAGACGAGACTAAATCTTTTTAGTCTTTCCCCTTCCTTCCCTTCCCATTTATTAGTTTTTTACTTGTTTGTATCCTTGTTTTGAGAAAGCCCAGAAACAATACTGAGTATTATAATAGATAAACGAAAATTGTGAGGCACTTGTTCCTTAACTGTGTTAATTATGTACTCATTGTAAACTTATATATATGCTTTATACTTCTGTATCAATGTGCTATGTGATTGTATTTCTACTGTGTTATATATTTGTATTTCTCATGCCTGAATAAAAAAAAAATATTCTGATGTATATATTGTCCTATAAATGCCATTTTGGACCACCACAACAATATATGCCCCAGTATTCTTAACACTATTACCTATAACAATGAGCAATGTTCTTAAATTATAATTGCATTTAAATTCCCATATAGCCATGTGTTTATGTTGTTGATGTAGTCAGAAGACACTGGCATTGTCATACCCCAAGCATGGTATGGCTACAATCCTATGCATCATTGGGGGTTGACCCCAAGGAGTTGCTATTATGGAAACCTGACTGCTTGTTCCAAAGGAGATATTCAGTTAGTCAGAAAGCACCTTCAGGGCTAGATTTACTAAAGTTCTCAAAAGGAAAAATTGAGATGATTCCCATAGCAACCAATCAGATTCTAGCTCTTACTTTCCAATTACATACTAGAGAATGTCAACTAGAATCTGGTTGCTATGGGCAACATCTCCATTTTTCCTTTTGAGAACTTTAGTAAATCTAGCCCTCAAAATCATGTGATAGAGGAGACAGGAAGTGTTTTGGTATTGTGCAATAAGATATGTAACCTGTACGTGTCCATTCTTAGCATTCTTATTCAGCTGATCGGGATGTCTCTTAAGAAAAAGATACTTGAAAATATTATTAGAATGATATAGATAATGATATGATATAGACTGGGAATGTGTGTGATGTGTGTATAGTGCAAATATCACTGAACAACTTGTAATAAAATCTAAGTTGGTTTTCTTCAGATAATGGAATGTTCTTGTTTCTTTGTGGTGTCTACTCATGAAGCCAACCAGATATTTATAGCATTACATGGTTGATGTATATTTGTTGTCTCTACAGGGGATGAAGAGCTCTGCACGTTCTTTGAATGTACAGAATAAACAGGGGAGCCATGGGACAGAGCGAGCAAAAGCCATTCCCACCATTGCCTTTGGGATGAGGACCTCTAGGTCCACTAATTCTCTTGCGTTTGAGTCTCGGCTTAGTAAGGTAAGAGCAGTATCGGAGTTAGTAATCAGTAAGTAACCACTGCATTGTGAAGAGATGTCACACAAGCTTACGGCTCCATGTGATGAATATACATAAGAGTGGGGTATAACTGTGGCAGAGGTGGGCTGCAGGCTGAACTTTAAGGAATAAAAAAGGTCTGGCGATCCAAACAGACATTATATAACACTGTGTGTCAGCACATAAATAAAAAGGAGGTTTAGGTCACAATATAGCTATATTGGGTTAAGCTCACCTGCCCAGCGTCAAGGCACCTCCTGTAGGTGAGTCCCTATCCACTTGCTATATGTGTACTCAGGAGGTCTGTATTAAGACACTCTTGTATTTGAACAGCCTGCAGCGGCCATGTTGGGGAGGGGTCAAACTCCCAAATTAAACTAAACAGTAGCAAAAATACTTTGGCTCTTGGAACAGACCAGGTATCTGCAGAACAGCCATTATTCAGCCGGCAGCTCTGTTCCAGCAATGGATCCAGTGAATTATCATCTTTAGACAAGTATAAAGTCAACAATGAAACAGCTGACATCATTTCATTGTCAACCGCTATATTAACTAAACATATTGGGGCAGATCCAGAACAACGCTTCTGTGAGAATTTACGCCTGGCAGACACGTAATATCACGATTTTGTATGTACTGCGCAATCGCATGACAGATGATATGTAACGTAACTCTGAGCGTATGGGCCATTCACGTATTATTGCGTAAATACGTATGTGTGGGCGTGCCAATTTTACGTGAGCCAAAAGTATGCCTAAATTACGCAATGTAGGCGGGGTTTTCATTTCAATTGTACAGTATGGGCGTGCTTAGCTGCGTAAGTCTGCGTTGCCCATCTGTATGTGTGCGGACGAGAGCGGTTACGCGACAAAAAGTTAAGGTAGGGTTTGAAAAGCGGAAATCGGTCAAAGTACGTGCATTCAAGGGGAGTGCATAGAAGGTAGACACGCGTAAATACGCTACGCTAGTAAACGGATTGCAAGCGGAGTTCTGGATCTACCCCATTATTGTGACTACTAAATTAGCTAGAAAGATATTATGTCGAGAAGAATACCAGGTCAACACGTGGTTGACATACACCCTTACCTTACATACCACTGCTTGCATCCCGCTCACACCTGATGCTCCCTCCTCGTTTTCGCTCCAGTATCTTGCTCACTGGTGCTGCTCATGTCCCTCTTACTGCTGCTGCTCCCTATTCCTGCTTGCTCCAGTGTTCTGCTCACCTCTGAATCTCACTGTCGTTTCTTGCCACTGATTCTTCTCCTGCATCCCAGTAAATAATATGTTAGGGTTAAGTCAGGGCTGGAAGTTGGTTTTAGGATTGGGGCAACAATTATTGTATTGTCGACCACAGCATTTTATCAACATTACAATATTCTGTCTAACAGTTGTCAACATTTCGGAATTGTGGATAGAATACCGTTGATATCTTATACTTGTCGGACATTTTGTACCAACAGGATAACTGTCAACCTTATGAATGTCTGACTTCTATTCCACACACATTTTTCAGATATTTTATATTAATCAGGAATATTGTCTCAGTCTTCTGTTAGAACAAAGTACCGGTAATTAATAAAAGACACTTAAATAAATGGACACCCCTTTCTGTCAGACTTCAATCAAAATGCTTTTGCAGGTTAATTAGACCTTCTTAGTAGCGTATTAAGACATTAGCGGGCCTGTGTGTAGGACTGGATAATCAGTTTAAACCATACAATGATGTTTTATCATACAAATAAACATTTAAATTCTATACTGTAAAGTGGACACTATAAAAATATCTATAAAACCACTCCACCTCCATAAAATGTTGAAATGCAATCAGGTCAAAGTGACATATACAGGGACCATGTGGGGGATTTGGGGTGTGTTTTGGTTTCCTCTAACCCCTTACCCCCAATGAACAAAAAGAATAAAAAGAAAGCACTTTGGCCATGTATGTCTCTGAAATCAGCAGCTCCTTCTGTCATTTGAAGCAGAGCATCAGAGGCCTCTAGGTAAGTGCTGTGACTGGGGCTACACCATCTCTAATCCCCTGATATAACCCATATCTATGTAATCCATGTGAGGTATTGTAAGGAGCCGCCGGGTGCCTTGTGCACTAACCACTTACCTTGATCCTGCTGTCCATTCTCACTTACCGCCAGGCTCCTTCCTCTCTGCGCTGCCCGGGATTCCAGCTACATGGCGTGATCGGCATGTCTCCTCCAAACACGTGGGTCGCCGTGTTTCTCTGCGGGCGCACGCTCCACGTGTTGCCAATGTAAACAAAGCGCTCCCACGCCCGGCCAGTTAATGTTCGGCGCTGAGGCAGCTCAGCCTATCAGAGGCTAGCTGCCTCTATTTAGTTCAGTGTTTTCAGTCATTCTCTGCCGGTTATAGACTGTCAGACCTGTGACCTTCTATTCTATTGTGTGTTTAGTGTCTTGCTTTTGCTTGCCTAGTGAATTGACCATTGCTTGCCCACTTACCTTGCTCAATCCTTGCCTTGTTACCTACCGTGTTTTACTTCCCAGGTTCTCTCCCCTTCTTGTGTTCACCTACCTTCCATACCTAACCTTACCTGGAGTGTTTGTCTATGTTACCCCTTTGGGGGTTCCGCCGTATGTCTGCGAGTGTGAGAGTCCGTCGTGTCTTGTCCTGTGAACCATCTTCTGTCCGCCGTGCCTGGTTTTGTGTTAATCTTAGTCCGTCACAGTCCGGTCTCTTCCGGATTGATACTATCCCCACTTCTCTTACTGCTCCCTTACCCTCTTTCTGGTGTTCACTCCGGGTTTCCTTTTCACTTCCTCGAGTCCGGTTCAACGGGGTACGTCCAGACTATTGGGGCGCTGCCAAATCCATCTCCACCATCAGGAGCTCTGGTGAAAACCACCCAATAGTAAAGTCTCCGTACCCTGGTAGCCGACTCAGTCACCTATTTCTTCTGTGGCCGCCTCGGTTCCCACCCAGGTAATTCCAGAGCATCACTCCAGTTCCATCTCTCTCCTACAACCACTCCGGTACTATACCAGGTAAACCCGGAGTGTCGTAACAGGTATAATAGGTTTCTAGAGATTGCACACTATGTAAACTACATGTGGAATAAATAAAGTGTGTGTAAATGGCACATACTTTAGCATATAAGGGGCATATTTCAGTCTGAGAGTCTCACACTATGTACAGTATATGTGATTCCCAAATCCCTATATACCTCATATATATTATATACATGAATTCCAAAGACCTCTATATACCCCACATGTTCTTTTTATAGTGTGTATTTAAGACCCCTACTATACTTACAAGTATTACATGTATCATTTATTATTTAAGTATGTCTTATTATTTATTTATGTATTATTATTTAAGGTGCCTTATTTACTACACAGTAGATGTATATATAGAACACAAAGAGTATTATGCCATATACTCTGCACTTAGGGAAGGAGCCTTAAACACAGCAGAAATCTGTGTTATGAATAATGAATGAATAATATTAATGTCTTATGAAGTCTTGTTTGTTAATTGTGTGTATTGCTTGTTGTTTATTATGGATATGTGGGTAAATTCAGTATTGTGTAATTGGGACTGGACCCAATCCTCTGATACTGCAGCGTTCAGAGGTTTGTGCACAATGTGGATCCTATTCCGGAACCCTCAATGTATCCAGACTTCTGTGCGTGTGAGTGAAGGCCACTTCCCTCCCTTGCAAGGAATTCCACAAAGAGTACTCTACCTTATAACTTATGACGTCCTCGGGTAAAATGGGGGCGGCACAGGAAGTCTTGAGAGCACGGAGAGCGTTTAACATGCCTGGCACTGAAAATGCTGTCTGAATCCAGATCTGTCCTGAGAATGTGGTGCGTGGTGCTCTCCAATTCTAGCGATTAGATAATATCCCCTTTGTAGAAGTCTGCATCCTTTTTATTAAACCTCTTTTATCCCCTGTGAAAGAATTCTTGATATTATTTCCTAAACTAAACTTTTTTTAATCCAGTGACATTTAAAATTCTTATATAAAAATAGTTTGAAGTTACCACTTAACGAAATATCATGTGATTTGATGCATGCGTAATATTTTGAAATACATATTTTTCAATGACACAAGATAAGTGGCAGGATTTAGTGTTTGAAAATAAGAGGAAATCAGGGGTAAAGTTACACCTGGGCCTCCCCACAAGGAAAAGGTCGTGATAATGGCACCACTCACACCTTCTGCTGGGACCAACAATCCTGGCAGAAGAGGGAGGTGCTGCCAAGATTGACAGAAGGCCTAGGCAGCTGATTGGCTGCACAGGCCTCCTGTTAGCCTTTGCACTAATTAACTGGGCCTCCTGTCAATCCCGACAGGATACCCTGCAGCTAGCCTATTGGCAAAAAAAAATCTACTCTGTCTAATTCCATAAGTAATATTGTAATAAATTGTCTGCATCTCTTGCAAAATGCTGAGCTTTCATTACTTTATTACCGCTGTACATGCTAATACAGAATGTGGTGATTGAAGGAAATAGGCTGCTTGGGTCCGATAGATTTTAACATGCCATAAGTTTAAATTATCGAACTCAATTGTTCTTTTTTCTGTTTTGCCATTTTTATCACTAGAATAAAGATCAAGTCCATACAGCAATTGACCCATACAGGGTTTGATTATACAATAATTAGATGATCAGATCATTAATCGCTCTAGTGTATGGCCAGATTTAGACTTGGACTAGGAACCCTCACCTATGAACTCTAATACTGTTTTTAACACATGAAATTTTCCTGGCCTGCAATTTAGCGTGGTTTTGTCCAGGTTTTCCAACTGATTACCATTTATTTTCAACTCTGAATATGGATATTAATATATTATCCTTACTCGCAATTCTCTTGTGAGCACATCTGATAATTTACTTGATACTTTAAACAAAATAATGGGTTTATATAGAGAAAAGTACTAAAATTATTTCTTGTTCATTCCAGTTAAAAAGAGCAAGCAGTGATGACATGCTTACAAAGCCAGGGGGCAGTGCTGCTCTCACCACCTCTAGACTGAAGAAGACCATTACTACAGGAGCCATTTCTGAGCTTTCAGAGAGCAAATTCAGAAACAGTACAGGTAAAATACTGCATGATAACATGATAAATCACAGTTATGTCTAAAAGGAACATGTTCATTGCATTTTTGATATAATAATTATGTGAGTGATTTTGCTGATATAATGCACGGTGATGTTTCTAATATGATGAGTTGGTAATGATACTGCCCATATCATTTATACATAGTGGTGGTGTGACTGGTATCACTATGTACATGTACATGTCATGTACATGTACATGAGGTGTCCCCAGTGATTAATATAGTATATAGGGGCAGCTGTGACATGTTCCAGTGGCAATTAAAAGCAGACTTCTGCAAATCTGAATCACTTACACTTAAACATTAGCGGCCGGATCCAGACCTAAGTGCAAAGGCTCTGCGGCTACAAATGTACAGACTTTGCTATCCCATATGCCACACAGAGGAGACCTCTTCCAATCGGAAGACAGTTATGAGGACTGCAGCCTAAGTTAAGTATTCTTCCTTCCACGTGGAATACTGGACCGGATTCAGACCCCCGCATGCTTTCCGTGCGCGCGGGGGTCTGAAATTACGCAAGACAGAGGGGAGTACACACCCCCTGTCACTCCCCTCTGTTGTGCAGACTTTATGGCAGCTTAAGCTTCCATAAGCCTGCCTTAAATGCGGCGTGCGGATCAGTGGTCCGTACGACCGCTGATCCACTACAGTGTGGGAGCCCTCCGTACGACCGCTGATCCGCTACAGTGTGGGAGCCCCCTCTCACACTGTCATGAACCCCCTCTCACACTGTACACTTTACATGCTTCCCCCCGTCCGCTTTAGTGGGCGGAAGGCAAGCACAGCCCATTTCCTCGGAAATGGTCTCGGACGGAACAAAGTTACTATAGTAATCACATCTGGAGGGCGCACATTGCGTGCGTAAATCAACTGACTGTATTACATCTGGATCCGGCCCACTGGGCTTAACCAAGCCCTTAATGTACCATTTAGATACTTATGCCCATCCACCATTCATATCTTGCACACATGGGGCCAGCTTTACTAACTGTGGAAAATGAAAAGTGGAGATGTTGCCCATAGAAACCAATCATATTCTAGCTCTCCCTTTCCATTACATACTAGAAAATGTAAGCTAGAATCTGATGCTATGGTTGCTATGGGCAACATGTTGGCTTTTACTTTCCCGCAGCTTAGTAAATCTGTCCCATGGTGCAGAGAGCACTGCTAATATGATAATTGTGTGGGAGCACTGCTGATATAATAATTGTGTGAGGGTCCTGCTGATATAATAACTGTGTGGTAGCACTGCTGATATAATAATTGTTTTGGAAGCACTGCTAATAAAATAATAGTGTGATGGTACTGCTAATATGATAATTGTGTGGGACCCACTGCTGATATAATAATTGTGTGGGGAGCACTGCTGATATAATAATTGTTTGGGAAACACTGCTGATATAATAATTATATAATTATGTAGGAGCACTGCTGATATAATAATTGTGTAGGAGCACTGCTGATATAATAACTGTGTGAGAAGCACTGCCGATATAATAATTGTGTGGGGAGCTCTGCTGATATAATATATGTGTTGGAGCTCTGCTGATATAATATATGTGTTGGAGCATTGCTGATATAATAATTGTGTTGGAGCATTGCTGATATAATAATTGTTTGGGAGCACTGCTGATATAATAATTGTGTGAGAGCGTTGCTGATATAATATTTGTGTTGGAGCATTGCTGATATATTTGTGTGAGGGCACTGATAATATAATAATTGTGTGAGAACATTGCTGATATAATAATTGTGTAGGAGCACTGCTGATATAATATTTGTGTGGGGAGCACTGCTGATATAATATTTGTGTGGGGAGCACTGCTAATATAATAATTATGTGGGGAACACTGCTGATATAATAATTGTGTGAGAGCACTGCTGATATAATAATTGTGTGGGAGCACTGCTGATATAATAATTGTGTGGGAGCACTGCTGATATAATAATTGTGTGAGAGCATTGCTAATATAATAATTGTGTAGGAGCACTGCTGATATAATTGTGTGGGAGCACTGCTGATATAATAATTGTGTGAGAGCACTGCTGATATAATATTTGTGTGGGAGCACTGCTGATATAATAATTGTGTGGGAGCACTGCTGGTATAATAATTGTGTGGGAGCACTGCTGATATAATAATTTATGAAAGCACTGCTGGTATAATATTTGTGTGGGAGCACTGCTGATATAATAATTGTGTGGGGAGCACTGCTGATATAATAATTGTGTGGGGAGCACTGTTGATATAATAATTGTGTGGGAGCACTGCTGATATAATAATTGTGTGGGAGCACTGCTGGTATAATAATTGTGTGGGGAGCACTGCTGATATAATAATTGTATGGGGAGCACTGCTGATATAATAATTGTGTGGGGAGCACTGCTGGTATAATAATTGTGTGGGAGCACTGCTGATATAATAATTGTGTGGGGAGCACTGCTGATATAATAATTGTGTGGGAAGCGCTGCTGATATAATTGTGTGAGAGCATTGCTGATATAATAATTGTGTGGGGACCACTGCTGATATAATAATTGTGTGGGAAGCGCTGCTGGAATAGTAATTGTGTGGGAAGCACTGCTGGTATAATAATTGTGTGGGAGCACTGCTGGTATAATAATTGTGTGGGGAGCACTGCTGGTATAATAATTGTATGGGAGCAATGCAGATACAATAAGTTAGTGTGTGGATCATAGCTGGTATAATAATATTGGACCGGATCCAGAACCCCACACGCTTTCCGTACTTGAGGGGGTCTGTCCGTCTGACAGACAGAGGGGAGTGCACACCTCTTGTCACCCTCTCTCGTGCTGGCTTTATAGGAGCTTACACTGCCATAAGCCTGCCTTAAGTCCATCGTGCTGATCAGCACGCAACGACCACAGCGGTATCTGGCCTATTATGTGTCTTTTTCTAGCATTGTTCTTCTGACATTTACATATTTTTTATGATGATTTGGCAGAACAAAATGGTGATTTCTGGCAACATAGCAGGTCTACTTCATCTTATGTCTATAGCACCACTATATGGTAATCTAACGTGTAGGCTATAAGATTGGTGGATCTTGTGTTAATATACTGGTTTCATAACATTTTGTGAGGCAAAATTATATCCAGACTACATAGAGTTATTTTAAAAAAAGATAAATTGATTTCTAAAATGAAGTCTTCTAAATGACTCTTAATGTTATGTGAAACCATGAAAGTGTCTGTGCAATAGTAAGATTTTTAAATATCTAGTACAGTAACCTGATTTATTTCACAGCTGTGGAGGTGAATTTTAATTTTGTGGCACTTAGTAATCATTAGGTCGTTATGACCCTCTGCAGATCTTCATGAATTAATGCAAATAAAGATAATGAAGTGCTGCAGAATGGCCTGCTATCCTGAAACAATTACAATACTGCCCTCTAGTGCTAGTTGTACAAATGACATTATAACAAAGAGGCATAAAGTTACATTACATTACATTACAGTGCTATTACAAATATTTGATGGAGTTGAGTGCTTAGAAAAACGTTTCAAGTTAAGTATAACATTTTCAAATGATTTTTTGTATTCTCCCTTTCATCTCATTTCTTTTAAATAAAAAGGAAAATGACTGCCCTATGGTATATTTTACCCACTTGCTCTTACCCGTGATCATTGTATAGTAGTTACAGTACAGAGCAGTGATTTTCATCAGAATGCAGTTGAAATAACACTTTTTGGGCTTTTCTGTTAATGCATTAATAAACATCTCCACTGAGCACTGTTCACCTGCTGAAGTTCAAGTCTCCAATATATATACATATATACTCTCTCTACACATTCTAAACTAAGAGCACAAGAAATTTTCTTCCACACACATATATGTTTACATAGTAGATGATGGATAAACCTGAAGGAACCTGGGCACTAAAATATATATACATATGAATGGTACCCTGTCCTGCTATGTACATTGTTCATGTACATACACCTGTGAAACATTCAGTCCAGATATAGATTTATCTCTTCTGCCTTTTTGACTTCTGATTAGTAGTTATCTGTGAAGTCACCTCGGTGACATTTTACAGTCCGTAGTGCTAATGCTAGTGACTGATTGTCAGGTACAGTGATCATGGAAAAATTTTTTCTAATAGAGTTTGCAAAATACAACCATACAATTGTTCTACACCACAATACCTACCAGTTGTTACTTCATGATAATCAAATTCTTGATGGAGTTTAAAAACATTCCACAGTCTGAGAAAGCCAAAATTTTAGTCGTTAAAGCCAGATACTATGTTTGGTATTAGCTCATGTCAATGTCTAATCCCAAGAACACAAACCCCATCATGAAACAGGAAGGTGGGAATACTGCTGGATAAACTGGAATATAGAGGCAAAAGACTTGACTAGAATATAGAGACACATAGCCAAGAGGAACAGCTGTGTGTAACAAAGGTGTAACACAGCTTAGACATGGTGAAAGAAATCCATCATTGGGAGGGACTCACTTACATCCAAAACATCCATAAATAATGTGAATCAAGTTAGTCAATTCTCTTCATCAGCCCCTCTCACAACCTGGTGGAGCTCAAGAAGTGTTTTAAACAATGGGAAGAAACTAACTTACACTTTACAGCTCTGGTGAAAGCGTAACCAAATAGCTCTAATTGTGACTATTATTGGAAAGCAGCGATTATTCATGTAATCAATCATTTTTATTTGACACTAGAGATTATTTTGTAGTAACAACAACCCATGTGTTTCATGCATCATGAAAAAGGGTTCTGACTAGATCTTTATGGAGCTATAACAATAGTTGCCATATATACAATAATATCTTGTGCTTTAGTATTATTACTATAATAATAATGGACCGGATCCAGACCCCCGCGTGCTTTCCGTGCGCGCGGGGGTCTGAAATTACGCGAGACAGAGGGGAGTGCACACTGGAGAAGAGTAGCATCAGTAAATCTGCAAACAGATGAGGAGTCTGAGGCACAGGTTCATTTTATACAGAATGGAGGGGAAGAAGTTTGTCACACTGAGGGTATGATTGACCCAAATTTAAGAACCACAAATAGACTGTTTAAATTGTTATTAGTAAAGCGAGACAGAGGTTGGGTGTTTATATAGTAAATGAGGGGACACCCCGTCGCTCCCCTCTGTCGTGCGGACTTTATGGCAGCTTACGCTGCCATAAGCCTGCATTAATTCAGACGTGCGGATCAGTGGTCCATACGACCGCTGATCCGCTACAGTGTTGGAGCCCCCTCCCACACTGTATACTTCACATGCTTCCCCCCACCCGCTTTTGCGGGCGGATGGGAAGCACAGCCCATTTGCACACAAATGGGCTCGGACGAAACAAAGTTCCGTCCGATTGCTTAAACGCTAGGATTACTATAGTAATCTTAGCGTAAAACCTGGAGGGCGCATGCGCCCTCCGTTCAGTCAGGTGATTTACGCACCTTGCGTGCGTAAATTACCTGACGCTATTAATTCTGGATCCGGTCCAATAATATAATTATTATTATTATTATTGTTATTAACAACAACTGGGCCTGATTCACAACAAAGTAAGAACATGATTTCAGTGCATGTATTTAAGAACACTTTAACTGAACATGCTCAGAACTGACAACTACACACTGAAACCATGTAAGAATGATTCATAGATAAGAACGGCTACTTAGGAATGATTCATGCTTGGGAATGTTCTGACTTCCATATGTGGGGCTAGAGGGGCAAGACTCTTAATGCAAATGAGCAGCATTCGGGCTACTAATGTACAGTATGGGCGTTCCTCGAGACTTAACAATGATTCACAATTAGGAAGGGCTTGCACAGAGTAACATACCCACAGGAAATGATAAGAATGCCCCCTACCATTCTTAAGCTGACATCCGCATGGTTAACAGAGAGGCAAAGCCTCATGCTTTTATGTTTGTTCAACACACACAGCTGCTGTGTGATTATAATGAATGCATGTGTTGCACATACGTTGATTTAAACAATTAAAGGCTTATCTTTTAAAACTGCTGTTATGTCACCATTTTGTGTTTGATTTTAAATTTGGAAGGTACTCATTATTTAGATTTATTTGTAGTTTGTGCCTGATTTTATTGTTTGTTACAAACATTTTTTAAATATAAGTTTTTTTTTATTTAACTTTTAGCATGTTTGCATTGTTTGTGTGAGACCTTGAGATACAAATTTTGTTTAGGTCTAATTTATGTAGATATTTACTATTTTCCTTAATCCTTCAATAAGTATTTATTATTTTAATAATTTTATACATTTTTGCATATTGCAATTTTTAACAAATATTTTGGATACTTTTGTTAATTATAAAACAAAAAAGTCTAAGAAAATCAATCTGCTTCTTAATTTAATCAATTAATGTGTTTCTTTGCTTAGCCGTGAATCATGAGGATATTAAAGATCCTAAATATAGGCACGATTCTCAGTTGGAAAACAATATATTTATATGCACTTTGAGAAAAGAACGTTCTTAGCTCCTAAGAAGCTAGGGGTGTGGTTAGAATTTTCCTTTAAGATCTGTGAATCGTTCTTACTTATATTTGCTGTGCGTAAATTTAGGAATGTTTCTAAACGTAAATCAGGTCCAACAATAATAAGTTAAGGCTGGATCCAGATTTAAGAAGGAGCTTGAAATTAAGAGATGAAAGTTACTCCTGGGCAAAACCTTGGTGATTTCAGGGGTCAAGTTAATTGTATTCTTTGCATGCAGGGATATATAATTGAATTGCTTACTGCACACAGATACTGACCAGCTTTACGTTTACACTGTTATTTAGACTTGGGCTCGGATACGCCACTTCTCAACTCTAATACTGATTGCAACAGATGAAATATGACTCCCCTGCAATCAACATAGTTTAGCCCAGGAGTAACTAATTTCAAGCTCCTTCTTAAGTCTGGATCAAGTCCTTAATTACTTTAAAACAAGTAATAGTGGATTGCATTTGGTGTCCAGCAGAGGGTAGTAGAGAACAAGTGTTCTGAACATTGTACTGTTTTTCTTGTAAAACTATTGTTCTTTTCCTATTATATATCATCCCACCACTTTATAGTAAACACTAGTAAACAGGCCATCAGATGTGTCATTGTGTCATACAGTGGTACTGGGATAAAAGGAATGGTATTTGTTTGTACAATCTGTAAACTTAATGCTTAATGTAATGCAGACAGTTTACAAAAAAAAAAAACTTCAGAAATGTGATAATAATATGTGATATTTATGTAATACTAACATAATTTTGACCTGTCGACAATTTGACTGAAGACATAACAACCAAAGAATAAAACAGGATACAAATTTTTAGACATGATTAGTGTTAGTTCCATATCAATCAAGCCCTAATCTGAGAATAGTAGAAGTACAAATCAAAGCGATTGTCATGATGACTGCTAATTATTTCCGGTATGGTGCTTCAGTTGTCTGGGACATTGATAAAAAAAATAAAATGCCTGATTTGCCAAGATGGCACAACCAAGGAACTGATCCATGGTTTGGGAGTAAGGACAAAACAATTGCAAATGTACAGCTCGGCTTAACCATTTTGCAAAGTAAGCGGGGATAATTACTTTTATTTCTTTTACATGCAGGGAAAACACTTTACTTTTGCACATAGAACTCACATACCACATAGCTTTATGTTTAATCTATAAATTAGAATTGAGTTAAAAACTTTGCATCTCAATTCTAACCCTGATTGACTATTTAATCACGGCAATGACATAGTCAATCACTTGTTTTGAATGACCTTTTAGGAAATTAAGTTATTGATGTTGGCAATCACATGTGCTATAAATAAGATCATTTAGGTCAAGATCAATGGATCAGATAAAATATGCATACAAAACTCAAGAAAGAAACACAATCTCAGAGAAAACGGCCCGGCGTTTTATAAAGGTATTTTGGAACGGTTGTCAGCATTGCTAGGCAGGAGGACTGCGATCTTATCCACCAATCACTCTGCTGGATTCTCAGTGTCACTGGAGCAGAACTACATTTAACATAAATAAATAAAAGCTATTTCATGGTTATATTTTACACTGTAATGATTTTCTTCGGCTAGGAATGTGATTAAGTAATGTTGTGCTTTGTTGCATAAGAATAGCACATTCTAACATTCCCCTAGTTGATACAGAAGGAACACATTTGATATACAGAATACTAATCACTTATATGTAAAGTTAATTTAAAAAAAAATCATACATGCAAGAAAATGAAGATAAAAAATATTCTGTCATTGCGGTAAATCCAGACCTACGCGCTTGACACCTTTCATTGCGTAGTGTATTTACACTTGCATAGTTTCTATGCACTACCCTAGACACTCCCCTTGCATGTACGTACATTGGCCGTTTTACGCTTACTAAACCCTACCTTAACTTTACACAGCGTAAGTACCGACGTACATATAGGCCTCACGTACTTACGAGCCTAAGCACACATACTGTACGATTTACATGCCTCACCCGCCTCCGAGGCGTAATTACGGGTGTTATATGGCTGGCTCGCCCCTTCTTACATTGTTACGCTGTTGATACATGACTGGACCGTACGTTCTGAGTCACGTGGCGTAACATCTGCCGCATGCATGCGCAGTATAAGGCATGAGTATGTATCTACATGATATTCAAAGTGGTGCTTAACATGATTCCATAGTGGGTAAGTGACACTCTCCAAAAAAAGGTTGAGATCCTCTGAGATAGAAGAAGGGGAGAAGTATGAAATATATGGGACATCACATACCAATATATTGCATATGACGTTCTGCAGGTCGGATACGGTTTAAAGGTAGATGCGGTAATTGCCCTGTACACACAGCTCTGTGGTCAAATAATTGTAATGTGTATACACTCTCTATGAGAGCAGATCATGTTATTGCCATTGAGATACTGCTGCTGTTCCAAAACAAGCAAGTGGTTGATCAGGTGCAAATTTATGCTTTCGGGCCTTCCTATCGCTGGCGTCCCACAGCTTTATGGTGTGTATCCTGGCCTGGTCAGTGCAGGGATGAAGGGCCCACAGTGTTGTGTTCCCAGGGAGGAACACCAGAGAATCGTCTGAAACATATTTGCATTGTGTCTAGATTTTTTGAACAGGATAATTCCTGAGATCAGCAATGTCCCGATGTTTGGTGAAATCCTCATTGTGTATGCTGGCCAGACATTCAGTGTCATTTCCATTCATCTAACTGCAGTAGTCCTGCGTTTGTGGGCATTCAGATCGGTGCAGCAGTGGGTTATGAGAAGAGTTTTACCAGACACAGCCGCAGTGGCTATTACAATGTAAGATGCAGAGGCGGAGCTAACGAGTTGTGGGCGGGTGCAAAAAATATGCTTTGGTCCTGATGATATCCCAGGTAACCTGGTGGGGAGCTTCGGCGGTGCAGTAATAATGGCTGTTGGCCTTTATATCAGCATGGGCGGCCGTTGCACCTGTTGCACCAATGGCAGTTCTGCCCCTGGTAAGATGTACTCTAGTGGAGAGAAACCAACGAAAGTACCTCTCTGTGATGATAACAACTGAACAAAAGCATTACAACTATTTTACATACAGAAAGAAAAAGATATGGTGTAAAGATTTAGGCCCGTATTCAGACCTCCGTCTTCTGTGGCTGTCCATCCGTAACTAACCGATTGAAGTTACTGGGCATGCGTTGTAATTATTGTATGCTATTTACGTAGCGTTTCGCTACGTAGATTGCGTACACGCGGTCTTTAAGAAGCACAGGATTTTCTTCTTGAATTACACTGATAAATGAAGGTTTAGAGACTGACAGTATATTTGCTCTATGACCTCTTACCTTGGAATTTTTATTTATCATGTCTAATAATAGCTCATTGTGAGATAAATGTGGCTGAGATTATCTATCTATCTATCTATCTATCTATCTATCTATCTATTTTTTGAGAAATTATAACATATGAGTTGTTATTTCATCTACTGTACAGCAGAACACATTGTAAATATGGACTTTGACCTTTTGCGATCAGTATTAACACACCTGTAACAGGGTAAAAACGTCTGCCATAGCATAGACGCAGGCCTGGCAACAGGGGGGAACAAGGGAGACAGCTGTGACGGGCCCGAGGTTCAGAGGGACCCCTGCAATCCACTGTTGAGGGATGGGGGCCTTCGAAAACATGGGTGTACTGGGGCCTCAAGACTTCTGTTACCAGGCTTGTATAGGAGACATAGCAGATGCATAATTTGCTTCCTTCCCCCTGCTTCCTGCTCTGTACCGCCCTGCCGTCAGATTTAGTAGCAGGCATGTACCACAGTACCTTATCCAATATTAGGATCCAAACCAATGTTATCCAGAGTTCCAGAGATTACAATATACCTGCTGGTATTTATCTTGTCCTCTAGCATTCATTGACGTTTGTAAATGTTTCACAGCTTGTCTTGTCAGTAGGATTACTCCTCTCTAAAGGATTACAGCTACACTCCATCAGTGACCGCCGGACCTTTCCTACATCTTTAGTATAGTCTAACTAAACAGATAGCTGTAGACTTGAGGCTGTGGACCGTATTCACACCGAAGAAGCAGAAGCTTCTTAGGTGCTTATTTTTAGTAAATGATGTGTAGTAGGTCATTTACACAATCTACATACCAGTTAGGCACATAGAATGCCTCTGTGTGGTCTTTAATGACCCCACGGAATAGATTAAGCAGAAAGAGGCGGTGTAATGCA
>WWET01000658.1:242851-253877 GCA_011038615.1 Limnodynastes dumerilii | reverse complement strand
CGCTTGCGCATTGGACCTACGCCCGCCGTACTAGCGACGGCGGCCGTAGCTCTGGATCAGGCTCATTAAGCCCTGTCCCTGTATTGGAAGATCCTTTAAAAGTCGGCAACCCTGGTCTTGTCATGTGCTAGAATATTGAATTAAACATCATTTTAAAATATTTGAAAATATATTTGTAACTATAACATATACAGACTCCCTCTCTCACACACACACACACAGAAAATAAAGACCGCGTGTACGCAATCTACGAAACGCTACGTAGATAGCGTAAAATAGTTACTACACAAACGCAGTAGCTGAAAACGGATAACTTGGCACATAGGTAAAAATGGTGTCGTGAATCCGGACCATTGACTAGTTCAGAGGTTCCCAAAGTGTTTGGCACCCTGGGGCTGGTCAGCACATGGGAGCTGCAGAAAGAAAGGCTGTGTTATGCTGACATGTCTCTCTGCAGCTCCTTTTGGCTTGCTGGGTAATGACAGGAGAGAAGCTGTGCTATACCAGGGTTGCCGACTTTTGACAGCTTCCCTCCGGGAGATCCCAGAGGAAAGCTAGAAATGCTGACAGGGGCTGACAATTTGCAATTATGCAAATTGTGTCATTAAGCCCCGCCCCCTGACTCATACTTACCTGGTTTTTAGCAGAAATAGTGATCAGGACGAGGCTTGATGGCACAAATTGCATCATCAAGTCACTCCCTGGCCCTAGCAACTCTAGTATACTAGTGTTGCTAGGCAGGGGGGCAGGACTTGAGGCCGTGGTTTCCATGAAACCACGGGCCTCAAGTCTCTTGCGGGAGATTTGCAGGCTCTCCCAGGATACTGGGAGAACTGGCCGAATTTCGGGACTCTCCCGGACATTCCGGGAGAGTCGGCAACCCAGTGCTATACTGACATGACTTTTCACATCAGCATAACACAGCCTCTCGCCCAGTCATTGCTGTTAGAAGCCAACATGTTACAAGGAGCCTCCAAATCCTGCCAGCAACCACAATGTGAAAGAAATGAGAAGGAAAGTCTGAAAGAGGTAAATTGTTAGATATTTAGGGACGTCTTAAAAAAAATAATTTAAACCTTCAGGGTGCTTCAAACTAATAAAGTTTGGGAATCACTGGTCTAGTTGATGACTGAAAACATGAGCCTAAAATCTCTTCAAAAGAATCTCACCAGCTCCGCTATTGTATTATGAGCTATTGTTGTCTTTAATAATGTTCTTTGCTTATTCCAGGAAGCTGAAAGGGGCTTGTTTTACCAAAATTTGCAAAGTAGGATTTCCAGAAACATATGTAATCACCTTTACAGCAAAAACATTGTCTATAATTAAGCACTGGCTCTAAATCAAACCAAAGTTTCCACTTGCAAAGTACTCTGATAGTAAGATACTGTACACGCAAGATGCAGTATAAGGAACCTCTATAATAACATGCCATATTCTGAGCCCTGACTGAACACAAGACATTCTATACCAGTCTATAGTTGACATTATTTTAGTGTTTATTCCTGAACATAAGAATGCTTATTCCTTATTTTGTATGTTCTGTGTCTATGCCCGGTTAGAGCTGGTGCTCTGTAAAGTGGCATTGTACAGTAGGTATGTTAAATGATACAGGAAATTTGATAAATCTGCACAGTTGCTTGCAGTTATCACATATCTTTCACCTTAATTTCTCTGAAAAACCAGTCTAACTACCAGTGTGCTCTGTGTAAATATATGCAGATTTCTGTAAATATGTAGAGAAATGTGATTATCTATCTCCTTAGCGCTTCACAAGGGAAAAAACAAGGTTGTGATTTTAAAAAAGAATTTTATTTTGCAGAAAAAGTAAAACAATTGTATTTCCGTATGCAGTAGTGTGATAAACGTTATTTTAGGTGCACACTGCTTTTGCATGTGTGGGGATTAATATAAAAGAAAGTCTTTTTGGTTAGGTATTAGAAAATAATAGAAAGTTCAGGCCAGCGTGTGGTGTTCCTGTGCGGTCAGACGGACTGACACTTCAGTGTGAATTCACACTGCTATGTTTGAAAGTCTATAGTTCAGGGTTGCCGACTCTCCCGGAATGTCCGGGAGACTCCCGAAATTCGGGCAGCACTCCCGGTATCCCGGGAGAGCCAGCAAATCTCCAGCAAGTGACTTGAGGCCCGTGGTTTCACTGAAACCACGGCCTCAAGTCCTGCCCCCCTGCCTAGCAACACTAGTATACTAGTGTTGCTAGGCACAGGAAGGGACTTGATGACGCAATTTTCGGCATCAAGCCCCGTCCCGACCCCTAATTTAAGTAAAACCGGGGCCGTATGAGCCAGGGGGCGGAGCCTAATGACGCGATTTGCATAAAACGCGTCATTAAGTCCCGCCCCCCGCATGCGGCGTAAGCTTCTCTCTGGGATCTCCCGGAGAGAAGCTGCCAAAAGTCGGCAACCATGCTATAGTTGAGGAGATGCAGATACAAGTATAGAGCATAGAGAGCTTACTGTTAACAGGACCGACACTCTTACCGCGATGTTGAAGAAAACCTCTGTTTACCCGGAATGGTAACGGAGGGTTTGAGCGGGAGTTGCGGTCCTTACAGGAGACAGTCTTACTCAGGATCAGCTGTTCACCAACGCGTTTTTGCCATGCGACGGCCTTTGTCAAGCACGGCAGCTCCCCTCTAATACTGGCTGACTGACTATAATGTCAGAATGATGTATTTGATACCACCAGACATATCGCTCTTGGTCTATTTATCTAATGCACCTAGAGGTAAAATATATTTGTTTTGTTATTGTTTATAAAGTAAATAATGCAATAAATACATTTACTTTGATTTACAAAATGGTTAAACAATTTTTTTTCAGAATTTACAAAAGGGTCTTGTCAGGAATACAGAAAATACAGGTGTGCATTACATACATGTGGTCTTATACATTCATTTATACTTGTCAGAGTCAGGGAGACCCCCTGCATAGTGGGTGATCTCTCTGTTGCTCTGAGGGGATTGTGAAACCCTCTGATACTTATTCACAGTTACGTAGTTTTCGTCTTACGTACGTTGTTTTAAGAATTGAGCTATTGCGCTTATGCAATCTACGTACAGAAATGGTACGTAGTAGCTCAATTCTTAAACCGACGTATGTAAGAAGAAAACTACGTAACCGTGAATCCGGACCTTTGACTCCACCCGCTGTATGATGACAGTATTGCGCCTATTTCTGTGCAGCGAGGCCTATCTAGATGGCCATTTTCATGAAGACCATGATAAAATCAAAGACAGGCAGTTAGCTAAAACAACATGACTTCAGTAATAAAGAGATGTAAAATACACTTTATTTTCTTGTTAATCATCAGCAGTTTCTCCTAATTGTTACTTAACTTTAAAGGTGAAGAAGGTTTATCAAATGCTAAGAAAGTATTTTTATGTCAATTTTCCTATTAATAACTTGCCATTTTCTTATAGATATTAGTTTCGTGGCTATGTTTAACACACTCACTGTTTGGGCAAAACACACCCCTTAAATGCAACAGGACAGACCCTTTTGGTGCAGCACCTAGATGATGCTTTAACAATCTCCATGCTATTCATGTGCAGAATGTGGCACAGGTCTGTAATTGTACTGTTCTTATTACATAGGGATGATGCTAAGATTACGATAGTTTGTTTGGGTTATTTGGGATTAGGATAATTGTGCTACATGAAAATCATTTTGCTTAGCACTGATCCTGTGACTGTGTATCCGGTAATCACCTACCACACCTGTATAATTAAACCTTATATTTATAAAGCAACAGTTTACTTAAACTGGTTCTGGATGAGCATTGCAGAAAGCCAGACATGTCCTCGTATTAGACTTCAAACAAACTATTTTAGATTACAACAATTGGGCTTAGCTTCAGGTATGATGGCTTCAGCTCATCCACATATGCTGCAAAGCACAGACAGTGGTAAATTGTAATCAGATAGGTGGAATGGATGGGCCCCATACTCTGGACCCATTTAACCTGGGGGCCCACCAAACTGAGGGCAAAATTTGATACTAGTGGGTATGATTTTTCAACAGGTTTTCCATCATCCACCAGACATTCCTGCATATACGCCACCAAGAAGGTTTCACAATGCTGTTGTCACATTGCTTTTCCATGATGTAGATGGAATGCTGGTGACATTAGCGTGATCATTGCCCCCAATGTGCATTTAATACCTTCTTATGGGGTAACAGGACTTATATGCATTCAAAGTAGTAGAAAACAGTGGTGCATCCTTTGTGGGTACAGGTAGTGTAGCTTGTATGTAGCCAGGAATCCCCCTTCCAAACCTTCACTCTGTACTCCAAAAACCAAAGCAGTGACCTCTCCTCTCACATGGAAGGTCTATTACTGGTCTGTACGGATATCTTCTCTAGATAATGTCTGCCATTAAAACTGGCCCTGGGTTTATTGCAGCATTTTTGACATTTTTGCTCACCTTCCTCTTTTAGGACATGGCAATCATGCAGTCTTACCTGTTTATAGGAATGACAAAATTGTAGCATTCCACATCCCGTCTCAGCAAATAGACCAGATAAGAGTGGCATTCTGTCTTGTGACCGTCACATCTCACTAACAATTGTCAATTCTCGTCTTGCCACTAATATAACTTTTTTAACTCCAAAACATTTTTTATTTTTTTTTGCATTAAAAAATTTGATGAATGATATTACAGGGCCATTAAAAACACTGAATAATGGGCTGATTCAGAGATGCACTTCCACCTTTTTTTAGGTGCAAGTGTACAGTTCGGCTAAACCATTTTTCAAAGTAAGGGGTGTCAATTAATTTAACATTTTTTGCATGCAGGGAAAATACATTACTTTTACACAAAGAACTAAAATACTGCATAGCTTTATGTTTATTCTATAAAATAGAGTTAAGCTAAGAAATCTCCTAAATTCTGGTTTGGTTTTACAATTGAAATCTGGCTCCCCTTGCAATTCAACATGGTATTGCTCAGGTCTACACTTGCACCTAAAAAAAGGTGGAAGTGCAACTCTGAATCAGCCCCTCTGTGTCTAGACCAACTGAATAGCCTTTTTAGTCACTGAGCTCAATGGGCTGGATCTAGACTGAAGTAAGTGCTTGAAATTAGTTACACCTGGGCTTAACCATGTTGATTGCAGGGAGAGTCAAGTTAATTGTTTTCTTTGCATGCAGGGATATATCTTTGAATTGCTTACTGCACACAGATACTGACCAGCTTTACTATCACACTGTTATTTAGACCTGGGATAGGAAACATCACCTCTCAACTCTAATACTGTTTGCAACAGATTAAATATGACTCCCCTGCAATCAACATGGTTTAGCCCTGGAGTAACTAATTTCAAGCACTTACTTAAGTCTGGATCCAGCCCAAAGAGCAGAAAATGCCTACAATCTCCAAAACCTTAGACCCGGGCCAGTCTAGTCACCCGTCACCTGTTACGCTGAGCGCTACAGCGCTCAGTGTAACATCGTAGCTCTGGATCAGGCCCATTACCTCTTCTGTTTGAGCTCTAGGCATCCACCATGGTTCACCAATGATTAGAATATAGCTTACAGCCAGCAGGGACGTACATTTAGATGTGTACCACTATGTTACATGGTGGTACTGATACATATTTCAGTTTTACAAGCTTATAATGTATTATAGCTAAAATTGCTTAAGAAATTTCCATGCTGTGCACCCTTCTTTCTTGTACAAATAGACCATTGCAGAGAAATGTAATTTCATTGTTTGCAGCTTAGAACAAATTGCCTAAATGCTTTCTCTAAGTGTTCCACAAAAAAAAATAACATTTGTAATCGTTCACAGAACTAAAACATAACAAGGATGTCATTGTGGTCTTTCAAATGACAAGTCCATTAAACAGTAATGGGATGATAGGACTCTGGAATGCAGTGATGTACTCAAATGCCTCAGGAAATTCTATTTGGTCTTAAAGGTCCTATGTGTACTTGAACTTGCAATTGTCCTATGTACCATAAATTAATCTGCGGTGAGGTTACAGTAGGAATGATACTGTTTACATTATACATATCAGTTTGTATAAACAAGCTATGTAACAGCAATTAAAATGACTAAAAGTATTGTTTTGTTACTGATATTGTGGATGCTGGTGAAGTGGCTGGGATTGTCACAGCTGAAGTGGAGCTAAATCCATTTCCAGAGTACAGTGGGAAAACATAAACCTGCACCCAAAAAAGTTACCTTTAAACGTTAGGGAGTCTGGAGTGAAGCTATATGTGATACAACCAAAAGGTTTATGTAATAAAGACGTGTCGTTATACTATCATTTTACTGGTGAACAAATTCTGTAATATCCTAAACCTATTTTACCCAGTTTTACTACATCAAGATCTGCACTAAAATAATAACTCTTCTTATGTACCTCGTTCTTGTTCCATTGCTTTACTATAATCAAATATGACTCACACCAGTGAGCTAGGCTAGAAACAATCTAATACAGCCCATAAACCTAATGCGTGTTATTAAAAGGAGATCCCTAGCTACCAGTCTGCTATCTTGATGCTGTAAAAGCATTCAATGAAATCTCCTGGATTTGTAGGACTTCTACAGAAAATGATAATGACATTTGAATTAGCATACTTTATTTTATTGGATATTTATAGCCAGAGGGTGCAGGTGGTATATATTGTTTTTTATCTGGTCATGTGCTGAACACCAGAATATCACAGTAGCTTAAAAATTGTTTGATGGACATTACTACATTAAGTCATTGTGGTTGCACAACTTGGAAGATAACCTTTAGATACTTAAAATTAGTATTCTAGAAGGAGAATAGAGAGTTATCTCCCTTTCTTCATTTTATTTTATTTTTACCGCATTTAAATACTGCGCATGCGCACACATTAGGCTTTCCGACAGCTGGCCAGGACGAGACAAGACGCCATACATACAGCATGTACGCCCAGTGGGTGGTATTTAAATTGTACAATAGGGGGTTAAGCCCTTACTTACTATCCTTATGTTCCAAGGGGCCAGTGCGTAAATATTAAGGTAGAGTCCTGGGAGTGGTCTCCCCTTGAGATCCTCCAATGGAACTCTGGATCTGGGCCCATGTATTTAAATCCACCTTTCTGTACAGAACATTCATACAGCCAGCAGTTCCAATCATTGAAAATATAGGTTTCCATCTATTACATTTGTCATCTTCCCCATTGTAGAGTGATGCCAGATACAGAAGCCCCAACCCTAAACTGTAAGGGGTATTTCCAAAAATACAAATATCTGGTACAAATTGTGTGATTGTGTGTGCGCGTGTGTGCATGTAAAACTACACTGAAGGTCTCTTCAGAGAACATCTGGGGGAGGGCAGGTGCATATTTTGTCACCTGAGATTTCCCACTTTATGTGAGTGCTCACGTCCACCTTTTAGAGGCCCCAAAATAGCAGAGTAGCGTAATGAGGAGACCTGACCCGTATTATCCTCGGACCTTCTTTGCTGGAACAGTCATGTTGAAATGTGCCTTAAGTACACTTTAGGTAACACCATGTGATATTTCCCTGTTATAATTCTTTTTGTTAATTATTCTTCAAATTCATCCAGAAAATTGAGTCATAAAATATCCATAATTATTACTTCTTTCCTTGATGAATATCATAGCATCTCTCAATGCAGTTGACATGTACACTTATGTAATAAATAAATGCCAATTATAAATCACATTTTATGAGCTCTCATTCTGAGAAGGACAGGGATAAACGTTTAGACGTGTGAGATGTGGAACACGTTACATGTGACTCCCTGTCTTGTAGTAAAAATATGAACATAGGGCCTGATCCAGAGCTGTAGCGCTCAGCGTAACATCGCTGCTCTGGCCCGACACTCCCCCTTGTAGGAGCGTATTAACTCTCCCTTACGTTAGCTGAAGGCTACCCTAACTTCAGCCGGCGTAAGGGAGAGTTGATACGCTGGGACGGCGGCGTTAGTACGTTAACGCCGCCCTCCCAGCCTCATTACCCTCCCTCCCCCCACCCCCTTATACCAACTTCAGCGTAGGGACGCTGGGGGATGTCCCCCTATCGTAGATCGGGCGTTTCCATAGTGACGCCGGGCAACATCTGCCCGGCGCATGCGCATTACGCTTACGGCCGCCGTACTAGCGACGGCGGCCGTAGCTCTGGATCAGGCCCATAATATCTGGATGATGTGGTCACAATGGTCCTGGTAAAGACTGCAGACACTCTAAGGGCCAGATCCAGAGCTACGACCGTTAGTGTATTTGCGCTCGCCGTAGTCGTAAAAACACTGTTTCCATGTTCTGTGCATGCGCGCGGAAGATGTTACGCCCAGAAACTCTGCAAGTACTTATGAGCATACGATCAACAGCGGAACTACGGATGAAGGGGCGGGCCAGACTTACAACACCTGTAATTACACTTGGGAGGCGGGGTGTGGCATTTAAATCGTACAGTGTGGGCGTGCTTAGGCGCATAAGTATGTTCAGCCATTACGGCCGACACCAGCAGGGGAATGCAGAGTAATTATGAAACTGCAAATACGCTACGCATTGAAACGTAAACCGAACGTAGGTCTGGATCTGGCCCTAAGTCCATAAAATATCTTGAAGCACTATTGTCTACATTCACACATCGGATGGGCCAATGAGACAATAATGGGTTGTTATGAGCCCATTGATGTTGGTAAATCTTTACAGACTTTAATTTCTGGGCCCAGATTTACTAAGCTGCGGGTTTGGAAAAGTGGAGATGTTGCCTATTGCAACCAATCAGATTCTAGCTGACATTGACTAGTATGTAATAGGAAAGTGAGAACTAGAATCTGATTAGTTGCTAAGGGCAACATCTTTACTTTTCCAAACCCGCAGCTTAGTAAATCTGGCCCCTGGGTTTTCTCCAGATACTTGTATTTGGTGACATATATTCTGGAAGGAGTTCAGATCCTTTAAACAATACACTGTTCGCTACAGGATTTTACAATATCATTCCAAAAATCACCAAGCGCTATGGGCCAGATCCAGGGTCATTATGACAGCGCGTTTACGCCAGCCACTTCGACTTTTGTATGTACTGCACATGCGTGCGGCAGATGTTATCCATTGTAACTCTGATCGTACGTACCTTCCTCGTAACTACATGCGAAGGGGTGGTTCATCCTTACGACGGCCGGAAATGCGGAGGGAAGCATTTAAACTGTACAGTATGGTCCAAGTTAGGCCGTTTCGTGCGACAATCCATTACGTACAGCTGCACTTACGCAAGGAAAAGTTAATGTAGGGTTTGGTACTCGTAAATCAAGTAAATTAGGTGCTACCTGGAAGTGCCCGGGGAGTGCATGCTACTTATAATCCTGTAAATACACTACAAGATCTGGATTTGGCCATATGTCTGTGCAGCATTAAAGCTCTGTGTAACACACACATGCTCTATTAATTCTCTCTCCTTACATTGCTTGTAGAATAGTTGATTTGTCTTGCTCCAGGAGGGCATTTTTAGTACTGTTGTTTAATATTTTGTAGTGCCAGTGAAGGTCCCTGATGATTTTATAATGAATAGTGCGCTAGCAGTTAGATGTATCATCCCGCATGATACCTTAGACTTTTTTTTATTGGCCTCTTTTTGTTCAGTACAGGACTGCAGCTTGTTTAGAGCCTGTTTAAATAACTGAAAGTCTGCTTTCATGGCCGGCTACCAGTGTATATAGAAGTCATGTTTCATTTTTAAGTATGATGCCATTGATGGCTAAGAATAGAGGATAATAAAAATTCCATGGTGTGTAATAAACATTCCAGTTTAGCAATGTGTGTACAGGAGTTTATAAGGCTCTTTATACAGGTTTTTGTTTTTAGTTTAACTTTCAATATAGGACAAAATAATACCATATCTTAGTCAATGAAATGAATGCATGTCAGCCCCCTTCTAAAATAATGCATACCTTTATAACACCTGCACAAAGCCTCAGAGAGATAGATACAAGGCAAGGCTGCTAAGAACTGACTCTCTCTTTTCCTAGTACTGTCACTCTTTCTTGACTTCTTATCTCTGAACTTTGTATGTTTTCACTTCCTCTGATACTTGTGCTTGTACTTATGCTTGTCTCACCATAGCTTTCACACTGAGTTATCTCATGGGAAGCCTCAATACACATAACCTAACCAGCGATCATGTTTCCTGCCTCCTATATTCAATTCATAGCACTTTTATATGCCGGGTTGTTGCCATGTCCCAGCTCTTTGCAATTTTTCCCTTTCACACTGGGCAATATCCTGGGTTTCGGCTCTATGCGTCATCAATCCCCCCAATCACTTTCCTTTGGTGAGACACAGGTTAAAAAACAACCCGGGTCTCACTTTTCACACTAACCGCTACCTGGGTCGAACCCAGAAATTCCCCTTGCAACAGCGGGTTCATTCATACGACACCCGTAGTTACGTTTGGTAGGCGGAGGGAGGCATATAATAGTACAGTAGGGGCCGGGTTAGGCCGTTGTGTACGTGAATCCTTTTTTGTACGTCAGCACATAAAGTTAAGGTAGGGTTTAGGCGTAAAACAGCCAAAGTACGAGCGAGGGAGTACATAGAAAATACGCTAGTGTAAATACACTACACAATGAAACGTGCCAAGCACTTAGGTCTGGATTTACCCCTTTGACACTGCATCTCGACCGAATAGAGTCAAGGCTTGGCCTAATTTTGATGGCATACTATCTGAGGTTTCCAGACAGTCCCACATCAGTGCATAATCAGACACCATCTCACCTCCCATCTGGTCACCATATCTCACTCCCACATCCAAGACTCCTCCCGTTCTCACCCTCTTCTCTGGAATGACCTCCTTCAATCAGTCAATCAGGGTATTACCTATCCTGCCGATTATAAAGCAGTCCTCCAAACTCATTTCTTCAGGAAAGCCTACCCCTCCTCTTCTGCTTCTTCCTGACCCCTTCACTCCTCCAAGCATGTTTCTCCTTATCCCTCCCCTGTCTCCCTTCAAACCCACTCCTACCCTTCCCTCACTCCAGCTCTATAGTCCCGTCTCTTTGCCCCC
>WWET01000658.1:207019-228445 GCA_011038615.1 Limnodynastes dumerilii | reverse complement strand
GGGTATATATGCCGGCTGTGAGAAGGTAAGGCTATGAGAGGGTAAGAGGCGGTCCGGGCCACTCAGAGCCATGTTGGGTACCCGGGGATGGAGAATATCGGGGTAAAGACCAGACACAATATGGCGGCTCCGACTACCACAGCACTGCCGTCCCCATCCCCGGATGGTTGTCATAGCGACCGAGATCCTCTTCGTCAATCGCGTCACCGCTTTACTCCTTATGGTTGGGGGCATCGCTTAAGAGAAGTTCATAAAGTACACAAGTACCAAAAAGTCTACTGACAAATACTGTATTCCATGTCAAAAGGTCTATGCTAGGGGAATTAGAAAGCAGCATGCACAGAGCTAAGTGATATTAGGGCTCAGTGGATTAATTGAGCATTTACATTCTTATGTTCCATAATCTCCACTTTCCACAATGCAAACCAACAAACCGTCTCTACCAAACTAATGGGTGATTGGTCCCTAGTAAAGTGAGACTGTTAGTTACATGTCGTCTTTGGCTATCTCTCCATTAAAATTCAGCTGACTCCTCCCTTTGAAATAAGTGGGCCTTTGTCAAGTGCTGATAATGTAAACTCAGTTTAAGGAGTTTAATTATTTGTGTTTTTAGTTTTTAATTAATAGATAAAAATTTTCTTTTTGTTATATTTATATTTAGTAATGAAGTGTATTGACTTGAACCTTGAAACACATATAAACACATTACTGATGCTGCTGTCTTAGCAAATGTCGTAGTAATTGCGTGCGTGCTGTATATGCATATTTTCAACAAATATATGCACAACTCTACATCAGGGGCTCACTCACTGGTGTTGTGACAGATGAGTAGGAACCCGCATTTGCGTGTCAATTACCATGGGTGGAGATGAATAGCTCTGTGCAGACTGTGCTGCCCCTTGGGTATACTTATTTAAATGGTGCTGTCAACAGTACTATGGGGCACTAAAAAACATATAAGTAAAGAAGTACAGCAGTGCTCCACTCTGTAGAAAAAGACGCATTAAGGCGTGTGTCTTTTTTGTGTACAGTAGAGCGCCACAGTACTTCTTTACTTATGTTATCATGGGTTGGGCTATTTATAGAACACACCCCTTTGGTGGCACAGGACACACCCCTTTGTTGCAGCACCTTAAAGGTGCTATCACAATCTTCCTGATAGTCATTTGCAAAAGTTAGCAACCATGCTTTAAGTTCACCTCTCTCTGGCTATCCAGCCACCCAGAGGTAACATTATACTGCTCATATTTCCTGCAAACACAAGTTATGTTTACTTTACCTTGCAAGGGTTCCTGTAGTTAATAAATATTTACAAGACTTTTTTATGACCATTTTGCAAATGTATCATGAGAAGTCTATAAATTGTTAACATGAATAATGCTTGGCTTGGAGGTGGTGTGTAATTAAACAAACATGATTAGAAGCACATTTCCCAGCACACGTTCTGTAAAAGAAAGTTATATTTTAAAACTGTAGGGTGACAGTTCAAGGGAAACCTAACTGATCTACATCATAATTTGAATGACTTAAAAACAGGGTTGCCGACTTTTAAAAGCTTCCCTCCGTGAGATCCCGAAGGGAAGCCATAGATGCTTGCAAGAGGTGGGACTTAACGGCGCAATTTATGCAAATTGCGCCATTAAGCCCCGCCTCTTGACTTTCAATTACCCCTTTCGGGGTTTCATGGGGGTGGGGCTAGATGATGCAATTTGCGTCATCAAGTCCCTCCCTGTCCCTAGAAACACTAGTATACTAGTATAATACAGTTGAAAAAAGAAATTGGACAAATCAGCATAAAAGGAGAGCACTAGTATACTAGTGTTGCCAGGCAGGGGGGAAGGACTTGAGGCTGTGGTTTCATGAATACCACGAGCCTCAAGTCCCGTGCGGGAGGTTTGCCGGCTCTCCCGGGATACTGGGAAAACTGGCCGAATTTCGAGAGTCTCCCGGACATTCCGGGAGAGTCGGCAACAATGCTTAAAAAGAGATATATAAAGATTTGATAACATCTGCAACTCTTTTTTTTTTTACCTGAAATTTAAAGATTAATGGACTGGATCCAGACTTATGTAAGTGCTTGAAATTAGTTACACCTGGGCTAAACCATGTTGATTGCAGGGGGAGTCATATTTCATCTGTTGCAGACAGTATTAGAGTTGAGAGGTGATGCTTCCTATCCCAAGTCTAAATAACAGTGTGATAGTAAAGCTGGTCAGTATCTGTGTGCAGTAAGCAATTCAAAGATATATCCCTGCATGCAAAGAATACAATTACCTTGACTCCCCCTGCAATCAACATGGTGTAGCCCAGGAGTAACTAATTTTAAGCACTTAAGTCTGGATCCAGCCCAATGATAGTATACTGAAAACAACTGAGATCCAATTTCCTTCCATCTTCTGCGAGTTTGGATCAACTTCTGAACGCACGTTAGTGCTGCCAGCCAATGATTTTGAATTGATTCACATCTGTTGCTCTGAGATCAAAGTACACAAAACGTTTAGGTCTTCTATTTATTATAATATTGCATACTGTGTTGGATGCTAGACCCCTCCATTTATAACTGTTTACATACTGTTATCTTTATTCTGTATTTTACTTGCTGTTATTTTCTTAATCTTATTATATTGTGATTTTTGTTTGTACTGTAATGAAACTGGTCTCAATAAATATTTATTTTGTTAAAAATATTGATCTTTGAAATGGAAAGGAAAACACGTTTGCCATTATTTCATTCTCCTGTTGGGATAACATTTTTGCATATTGTCCAAAGAAAGTGCTTTGAAAACTCTTACAATTGGTTAGTATTGATGTGTGCATTAATCTAAAGTCAACATCTGACGCTTGACTAGACCTGTTACATGAACGTGAATAAACATTATACAGCACAATGGCTGCAAGTGGAAATCCCAAATCCATTCGCTGTTAATTAGGATACAGAATGAGTGTTATTCCATACACTATATTCATGGATCAGTGGAGTTTCAGTGTGAGGTAGCGAGGGAGGAGCTAGACAATTTTCTCCTGAATTTTGGGTTGCACATTAACTTGAATGCCATAAAATCTTGCTGCATTACACAGCTTACACAGGTAATTTTATGGAGCATGAAAACATTTAAGAAGTTTGTTTTGCCACAACTATCATGCAGTAATTCCCTAAGTGCAGATGACTATAGCACAGTGTTCCTTAAACCAGTAGAGATGTTGCTAAGTGTGCCGCAGCACAATGGGCCGGATCCAGACCTACGCAAATATTACACCGGTGTACCTATGAAGCACTCCCCTAGGCACACCACTCGGTCGTCCGTATTTATGCCATCTTACGCCAATCAAACCCTACCCTAACTTTACTGAGCGTAACCGCGGGCGTCCGTAGCATCCATGCATATATACGACGCTCAGCACGCCCATACTGTACGAACTAAATACCTCTCCCTGTCCACAAAGTGTAATTACAGGTTTTGTATGGCTGGTACGCCCCTTTGTGCGTTGTTATGATGTTGGCTCGTTCAAGGCCCATTCGCTCAGCGTGCCTCCAACAAGAGAAAAAGCACTGGAAGACCTTGCCTTAAGGAAATCATTTCACCATTTGTTCCACATTCTGCCCCCATCCCGCCCCCCATCCGGGCCAGGCTTTTACCCAGTCCAGACCCAACAGTGACACAGAATGTAAGTGTCAGCCGAGACTTCCTGCAGTGTGACGCTGTCGCAATCTCAGGTCACATCAACTTCACACACAGCACCGCGGGGACAGCACCAGGAGGAAGGAGGAACACTGAAAAGGAAAGTAAAATATTGGAAGGCCGAAGACACCTGCTGGTGAATACTAGGAGACATGTGAATGGGAGCTACTGGGGAGACTGCAGACAAATGAATGCAGGCTACTGGGGGGACTGCAGACACATTATGGCAGATACTGGGGAGGCTGTAGACACATGATGGAGGATACTGGAGAGGCAGCAGACACATGATGGGGGATACTGGGGAGGCTGCAGACACATGATGGGGGATACTGGGGAGGCTGCAGACACATGATGGGGGATACTGGAGAGACTGCAGACATATTGTGGCAGATACTGGGGAGGCTGCAGACACATTATGGCAGGTGCTGGGGAGGCTGCAGACACATGATGAGGGATACTTGGAAGGCTGCAGACACATGAATGGGGACTAATGGGAAGGCTGAGACACATGATTGGGGCTACTGGGAAGGCTGAGACACATGATTGGGGCTACTGGGAAGGCTGAGACACATGATGGGGCTACTGGGAAGGCTGAGACACATGATGGGGCTACTGGTTAAATTTATCATATAAAAAATAACATGTATGTTTTGCCACAACTATCATGCAGTAATTCCCTAAGTGCAGATGACTATAGCACAGTGCTCCTTAAACCAGTAGAGATGTTGCTAAGTGTGCCGCAGCACAATGGGCCGGATCCAGACCTACGCAAATATTACACCGGAATGCCACCGGAATGCCGCGGAAGTCTTGAAGGGGCTTAGTATTCAATCTTTGTTTATTAAGAGGTAGAGTACAACATGAACATTGGTCACATGAACACCAAATTAAAAGGAGAATGGAAAGCAGATACCTGGCGACCATGCAGAAATCTGTTACATTAAGCTTTCTTATAGATAATAACACAGGTTGACATTAACCTCTACAGTATATTGAGGCAATTATTGATTAGCACCAATTAGAACAAATCAAGTAAAGAGAAGAGAGAAGAAAAGAGAAAGAGGTAGGACAAAGATGGAAGTCGGGAATGATGGGGGAAAATCAGGATGTGGGGGGAAGCCCAGGCCGCCTGGTTAGACCAGGACCTAGGTCACTAGGTGTGGAGGAGTGTTGGGTGAGTTAGAAGAATGCGCTGAGTCCATATAGAAGATCCAGGAGGCCCATGTAGCTAGATAATCATGAAATTTATCAGTTGCTGAGAGGATGATATTATCCATTGATTGATAAAACTCTATTTTCTTTTACTATTCCTCTATTGTGGGGACTTTGTTTATAATTAATATGAATTAGTATGAATATATGTTTATTCAAGTCCCTCTGCAGTGACACTACATCTTGTTCATATTCTATGACCTTACATAGTTTGGTGTCATCTGCAAAAATGGAAACCTTGCTCTCTAAACCATCACCTAGGTCATTAATAAATATATTAAAAAGGAGTGGTCCCAGCACAGAACTGAGGTACACCGCTTAATACTTTTAACCATTTAGAAAGTGTTCCTTCTTAGAAATCGGTTACAGTTACGGGCAGAAAATAGTATTTTATGAAGTACAAGCTGCTGAAACCTGATTTTCATCTGCCTCTATTGCGAAAATACTATTTATTGAGAATTTTTTAAGAATGAATGGGTAAGCATGTCAAACAACATGCTTACCCATTCATTCATTCAGTAACCCACCACACCGCCGGATGTTACACCCACCGCACCGCTGAAGGTGAGTACTAAGGACAGGGGAGTCTTAGGGTTAGGCTGTGGGGAGGGGACTCTTAGGGTCAGGCTGCAGGGAAGGGAGGGTTAAGGTTAGAGTAATATGTGGGAGGGTTAGGGTCAGGCTGCGGGGAAGGGAGGGTTAGGGTAATAGATGGAGAGGGTTAGAGTTAGGCTGCAGGGAATGGAGGGTTAGGGTAATAGAAGAGGAGGGTTAGGGTCAGGCTGCATGGAATGGAGGGTTAGGGTAATAGAAGGGGACGGTTAGGGTCAGGCTGCAGGGAATGGAGGGTTAGGGTAATAGAAGGGGAGGGTTAGTGTCAGGCTGCAGGGAATGGAGGGTTAGGGTAATAGAAAGGGAGGGTTAGGGTAGAAGAAATACTCACCATTCGCCATGCAGTCTTCGCTCAGAAGCCATTGATTTAGGAGACCTTTCAAAATACAGAGGTATAAGCCCCTGTTTATACCTCTGTATAAGTACCGTTCATACATTAAGACTCACACCCCTTAGGAATAGACCCAAAATGACTATAAGTAAATTGGTTGTTTTCCACAAACAAGGTGCAAAAAACAATCACATTTTACTTGTGCACATGACAAAACTAACTTACATTACGCATAATACACGTAACACGTAATGGAAGTCTTTCCAACAGTGGGGCAGGAAGGGGAGGGCTGCATACAGCAAGTACACAATATTACTGCAGGCATCCGGCTTCATATCTCCGCAGCCACTGTGCTCGAAGCTCCGGGTGTAGTAAAGTTTGGATACGGCCAGACATCTGCTCTTGCTCGCGCCAGATGTGACAAAGCTGTTTTCCATGTGCACAGAGATCCGTACATGGGGGTGTTCCATGAATTTGTGAACAGCAGCTCTGTATAGATGTATGTGCATAAGCACTGATCTGTAGGGAGCACTTAAGGTAGCCTTATGGCTGCAGAGAGTGGCCAAAGTCTGCACGAGACAGTTCACTCTCCTCTTCTATGCGGACTTCCAGACCTAAGTACGTACTGTAAGACATGTGAAGGTCTACATAAGGCCCATTGTGAGCACAGGCAAGTCTTGTAGTGTGGCCCAGCCCATTGTGAGCACAGCCATGTCTTGTAGTGTGGCCCAGATCATTGTGAGCACAGGCAAGTCTTGTAGTATTACCCAGATCATTGTGAGCACAGCCATGTCTTGTAGTGTGGCCCAGATCATTGTGAGCACAGGCAAGTCTTGTAGTATGACCCAGATCATTGTGAGCACAGGCAAGTCTTGTTGTATGACCCAGATCATTGTGAGCACAGGCAAGTCTTGTAGTATGACCCAGATCATTGTGAGCACAGGCAAGTCTTGTAGTGTGGCCCAGATCATTGTGAGCACAAGCGTGTCTTGTAGTGTGGCCCAGATCATTGTGAGCACAGCCATGTCTTGTAGTGTGGCCCAGATCATTGTGAGCACAAGCGTGTCTTGTAGTGTGGCCCAGATCATTGTGAGCACAGGCGTGTCTTGTAGTGTGGCCCAGATCATTGTGAGCACAGGCAGGTCTTGTAGTGTGGCCCAGATCATTGTGAGCACAGGCAAGTCTTGTAGTGTGGCCCAGATCATTGTGAGCACAGGCAAGTCTTGTAGTATGACCCAGATCGTTGTGAGCACAGGCAAGTCTTGTAGTGTGGCCCAGATCATTGTGAGCACAGGCAAGTCTTCTAGAAGCTTTTACTCTGTTATCCTATTTCATGAAAAATGGAAGTCTGTTTCTGTCTCACTGTTGTGATAGTTGTTGTGCATAGAGGAATATCTGTGTGTTCTAATGAAAATATAAACTTGTAAAAATGTGTAGCATTGAGTTTAGTAGGAAGAGTAAACAATATATTTTGCTGAATTAGACACAACGGGGCAAATCCAGAGTTAGAGGCAACTGCTTAAAGGGTGCAAATCTGAACTTGTTACCATGCGAGGAATGCAAATGAATTGAGGCGTTTTACATGCAAAGAAATTACTGCTGATGTTGCTTATTGCACAAAAATACTGAACAGCTGTATTTGTAAATTTTGCGTTGAGCTTAAAAAAAAATCACTGTTTTCATATTTTAAGTTGGATTCCCTACAGTCCAACATCATTTTGCCAAGGTGCATATTAGATTTTTTTCCTTTTCCTTTCAACTCTGGCTCAGCCCCAGCACATCTATGTGGTGCATATGTTACTGAGAGCCACCCATGGCATCAGTCTGCGCATTGTGCTCACTATCTAAACTTGGTATTAACTATTTTATGCCCAGACATATAAGTGGAGTTAGTTGTGACAAGGACCCAGTGGCTAATTCCGTGTCTTGCACTTTTTGTTCATTGAACCCAGGGGTTAAAATGCTGCTGTGTGCATGATTAGCTGTATAGCAACACAGACTTTGGCCTGTGAATTAATGGACGTTTGTCTCCATTCGTCAAGAAACAATTCACAGTAAAGTTCCCACTGTTCCTTTTGTTATTTTTGCCCCTCGCTCCCACATAGCTGCACATTCCACCCATGGCTCAAGAAATGGCCAAAAATATCCCAGATTAGCAAATGTTGAGAAGTATTTCATCACTGATGTGTGGAATTAGAAACTATTTTACCTAAAAAGGTAACAACAAGAACAAAGAGCTTATTTGGGGCATTTCATGTTTGTACTAATATGTCTGCCAATTCCAGCTGCATGAGTAGAGTCTGCCTGCCTGTGGCTTTCATATCTGAATCCCGCCGGTGATGAAAGTCCGGGCCATTTACAGCTGTGGTTTAATGATTTTTGTAACTACAACAAACTGATGAACTGGTTAAATGCACGGATCTTAATAACTCTGTAATGATGAATGGGTTTAATGCTTACCAGTGGATAGTTTGGCTGCTGATCAAACCTTGCACATTGGGGTTGTTCTGACATAAACCCAGAGTTTATAGAAACAACCTATATATGGGAAAATGTGGGGCTTCATCTGATCCAGTAGGGGGCCGGATCCAGGCTTATTTAAATATGGCATTTTCCCATCGATGGGACCTGTGCGTTTTGCAAATTCGTACACGCTGCAATTCCAATATGGATCTGGATGCAGACTTCCGTACTGGATCTGTTTCTGATGATTGGGTGGGATGCGGTGATTGAGGGAGGGGGGTTGCTAATGTGATTGTATAATGAGGTCATGCTCAGCGCCCTCAGCGCTATCCATACTTCCAAACCGTCCCCTTTTTAAGTGAGCACGATTCAGAAATCTTATGGTAGGGGTCCACGGGGACCACCTCTTGATGGACATCGGGATCATAACTCTGGACCGGATCCAGGACCGGATTCACACTTACGTTTTTGCTACTTTTTCCATGTGTATTTTTAGGTACGGTTGAACTGCGCATGCGTAGTAATTTTTTTTTACGCAAGCTACGTAGGATTTAGGCACGGAAGTCGATTACGCCCGGATTTGTAAATCGGACTTTTACACATGCGTATATTAGTGAAAGTGGGTGGGGGGAGGCATTTAAATGGACTAATGTATGTGCGGTTTGTCATGTATGCACGTACAGAAGGAAAATACGCACGTAACTGCACACGTAGACTTAGGGTTGCCCTATGGACGCGTAAGTCACCAAAAACCTGTCCGTGTGAGGGGAGTGTTATGGGTGTTGCCTTGCCACGTACGTGCGTATATTTGCGTACTTTATACACACGCATCCGTGAATACGGTCCCGAGAAATCAACTACTGTTGTGGTCGGAGCTCTGACCACAGCAGTACTGGAGGCCCAATGCTGTATACCCCTCACATTCATAAATCCGTATGGAAGAGGGGCGGCCAATCACCTCAGTCATAGGGAATTCTGCCTGGTGACCCCTACCTTAACCATGCCCATGTAATGCCCTCTTCTCGGAGGTCTGGATCTGGTGCCCTGCATTCTGTCATACATGACTTTTATGATTGGCATAAATAGAAATGTTTGCGTTATATCATTTGGAATATGAACAGTAGCAATCTATTCTGCAAATAATTAACTATTCATTTCAGTTCTGGAAAACATTTTAATGAATAATTGTATTGGTTATAGGACAATCCCTTACTCTATTAATCTATTATTAATAATGACCGGACATCTGTGCAATCACTTCCCTTCAAGCATAAAATGGCGGCATATCAGAAGTCTGCTAAGTTCCGCATATCAGAAGTCTGCTGAGTTCCGCATATCAGAAGTCTGCTGAGTTCCGTACGGAAGGCGATATATTGCGGAACCCTTGTCTGGACATGCGCACTTCCTTCCAGACACCCAACTTCCGCAAGCAGCTGGCGAAAGTCTGATGTCGGGTGGAAGTCGAGAGACTTTAAATGACAATGACAAAACAGTTTTCTTTGTATTTTTGCTCACTCCTATATTAATAGATCTACAACTGCATTACCACCTTTACCATTTTTGATTGTCATGAAAAGTGCCTAAAAGGAAGTGCTCTCAGGAAAATGGATGGCTTCCATTTCCAGATCAGAGCATGGTTTGGTGCATTAGGACAGTGATGAAAATAGTGAATGGATGGTACATAAATATATTCCAAAAATCTATTTTGTGTATGTTGGTCAGGTTGGTCTCTTACTTATCAAATCTGATACTCGTACAATGGCAGCAGCTTAAGCAATGATTAATGTCCTGGTTTTCTGCCTGGAAAAGTTAGTATTTGTGCCCAGTGTATTTTCCTAGTATGGCCCTGTCCATTTGCCAACTGTTTGAATTGTTATATGTATAGAATCCATCGCTACATCTGCATCAACATAATTGCTGACATTTCTACTTTACTTAGGATCCAGAACAAAGTAAAGAAAAATAAACAAACTAAAAACTGTTATTGCAATGGAGAGTCTCAGACACTGTTTCATAACATATGTCTGCATGACCACCCCCCTCTATGTATGCACATCACAGCAAAATTGGTTTGTGGGCTACATAAAGTTAGAAGAGTTTAAAGTAAAATGTAACTTTTTGTTTGTAACCAGTTACTGGAAAGTCATTGAACCAAGATGAGAGTTGGATGGAGATCTCCCCCAGAGGTATTAACTAACAGGAAACCAATGTGTAAAGGTTTCCCTCTTTACTGACATAGCAAACGAGAACTCCAGAGGTCACATTTGACAATAATTATGTTCTAGTACTTGTAATACGAGTCCTCGGCAGATAGCATGTGGACATATTGTCCACTCTATATATCTGCTTTGGAATGTGTTTGCCAGATTTATGGTTTATCTGATGATAACCCTTTTTAATAGAATGGGTTCAATATGAGTAATTAAGAGAGAAAACAGGTATGATTTTTTTTTAAAATGTTTCTGTAATATATTTATTATTATATAGAACAGAGATGTTATTAATCACCATTATGAACCATAATTTAATATTGTAACATATTTAACAGATACAGAAATTACAGAGTTCACAGACATTAACTACTTATGTGTGTCTGGCGATTATTAATGCAGTTTATGATGCAATAAATGTATAATATTCGGTACACCTACTGTATGCTTTTCTTGTAATTGAGTACAAGCAGAAGATGAGTGTACAACTCATGAAGAATGGGCCGCACTAAAGATTTCAGAAACATAGCATTGTAAAGGGCACCAAAGACCTGTATTCACATCTTCTAGCACAGAAGAGTTCAACTTTTTTACTGGAATTCCAATAGCCATCTGTAAAATACAAACTCTTGATTAAAGACACTGACCGAGGCTCAGAACATGCATCACAACACTAGAAATGGCCATACTGCACGAGGTGTATACAGTGGTGTATCCAGGGGCTGCAACGGGAGAGACCCGTAAAAACCTTAAAACGGCACCTATTGTCAGGATCAACTAAAACCGATTCAAGGAAGTGGTGCATGATCTGCCCCTAAGCTCTGGTTCCTCACACAGCTGCACTGCTGAATGTAACCATCAGCTGCTGGTTAGAGGCTCCTAACTACTCAATGCTGACATGACGCATGCATAGGACTAGCACCACAGGGCCTGAGAAGGTAAATGAAAGAAGACAATGGTAAGTAAAGGAAGGATGGAGACATACACACGAGGGAGTAAAGGGATTAATAAGACATGTAGGCGCATATTGAGCCCTACTATGAGGGCAAATGGCTGTCCGAAGTTGTGGGGCCCAGTACACATCCATGGACCCTGCCCCCTATTTGACATCATCGGTGATAACACATGAATGTGGGGCTCCTGCATTAACAGCTGGCCAGTGCACAGGGAATTTCTTCCCTGTGCATTGGGCTGCTAATGATGGCGGACCCCATCAGCTCTTGGCCTGGGACAGTAGTCCCTGCTGTCCCCCCCTGATGGCGGCTCTGTGGATCCCTATTAATAATAGGAATTAATATGGCTTTACAATAATCTACTATGGAGAATTACTCTGAAAGCATATAAAGTTCCATAGTCCAGATATTCAGCAATGAGTGGCACTCAAAGACTTGTTAAGGTAATAATGTAGTCACAGACTTAGATCTGACATTTCAGTTATATATATATATATATCTGTTCCATATTCCACTATCGCAGGGCTTAATATGGGGAACATAGATTTTGTGTTCACTCTCCTCATGTCAAAAGCTGTCTACACAATGCAATCTTCAGCCCGAGCCCTGTGCACTTTTTGTGTTTTGCACTAGTTTGCACTTCACTTTTTTCACAGAGCACCGAAAGTCACGTTCCCGGCTTTCAATAAAAAAAAAAAATCAGTCTCTCACACACAAAGGAGGTGCTGCATGGCATCAGAATCTGGAGAAGAACTGGATAAAGCAGCGGTGGGAGCATACACACTTGTATATTGCTTGTGTGATTAAGAGTTGGATCACCTGATTTTTAAGTCATTTGACCTTAGCCAACCAGAAAAGGATGTTATAAGCAGTGGTGAGTGCACACTCATCCAATAATGGGCCAATAGACAGTCGCAGGGGGGATTGGGAGTACCCAGCTTTACAGTGTCCCGTAATTCTATTCAATAACAATTTGTCTTTACTTTTACCCACATCCTAAATATATTATTTTATCAAAACCAAAGTAAACATTTCAAATAAAGAGCTGTCAGTCTTAATTGATCAACTTTCTATTTTTTTCAGTCGCAGAAAAGAAAAACTAGGTAAATTTTTCAGGAATATTTTCCTTTTTGCTTTGTCATCATTACCATCAAAGGTCACCTTGCTGACAAGTCTGTACATATGATCTACTACACACCAAACAACGAATAGGAAAAAACTGGAGCATGTGTGTGATATGAAATCAGTCTAACGATAATGACTGATGGATTGTTTGCTTTGCCTCTTAATTGTACAGCTTTACATTTACATATCAAAATATCAAAAGCTCATGCCTTTGCATAATTTAAACATTTATCTCACCTTGAGTTTTGTTCTTGCCTCGTTTACCTATAATGCCGGTAGGAAAGCTCACTATTTAGGGTTGTTATTGTTAATGGAAATCTGTAATAGCTATGATGCCATAAAATTTACATTTAATGGAATGCGTATATTGTAAAACAGATTACCCAAGGAACCCTTCAAGAACAGTCTTACTGTAGGCGACATTAACTGTAAATTTTGAAAGGGCGCAGACTACAAGACAGTCATATGTATACATTACACCTCCTACATGGTCCACAGATAAGCAGCTGAATGCTCTATGTATAGCTTGGACAGTGACTGGAAAAAGGAAATATGCTAACAGATAATGTCTGAGCCTGTCTAAACCAGAACAAACATTCAAAGGAAAAGAACTGGGCAATTTATCTAACACACTGCCTCGTTTTAATGCATGGTCATTTGTTATTACAGTTAAATTTCTTATATTATTATTATTATCAATATTATTATTATTATTATTATTATTATTATGAATAAACAGTCTAAACTATTTTGTACATTTGTAAACTGCCAGCAGTAAATTATATATGTAAGTCCGAACATATATAACCTCAGCAATGTAGTTTCCTCACCTTGGGCCAGATCCAGACCATCGCGCAGTTTGAGTATGTGCATGGGTCCCTTCATGCGATGGCATAGTGGGGAGTGCACGCCCCTTGCACTCCTACCAGATTCCTACTTTAAATATTTCGACTATAAGGCCGCAGACTTAGTCGTAACAGGCCTTCCTCCGCCCCAATCCCTAATTTAAATGTCTGTCTCCTCTACGGTGGAGATACGACATGCGTAAATTAGGGGCCAGTCCCCTTTCCGTACCAGCAATAGTATGTACGATCGCCAGTACACTAATGTAACATGTTTGTGCGCACGTTACTAGATTCCGGTGTCGGATGGAGGTGAGGATCTGCACCCTTATGTATACATATTTTAATATATTTTAAATCTAATTTCTAAATCTATTCAAATTTGACTATAAAGAATTGTAGAAAAATACATTGGAAATGTAAAATTATTTCAAATAACTTTCGGTTAGGGCCAGATAACCGGTTTTATGCTCTATTTCATGCAATTCCATTACGGATGTATTTCCATTCTGCATGTACAAACACATTTGTGCTACTCAACTGCAATGCATTCTTACCCATCCAGCGAATGCAAGGACTTCTTATGACAATGTACGTTTTAGGTGTGTCCTCTGTCTGTATACCAATCCTGAATTCCGCAGTGGGGAAATTGCAACCTTGGACGTGATCCAGAATTAGTGGCATATTCTGTACAATAGCCTTCATTGAGGAGTCTAATGTATGTTATTCCGCACACAGGTGAACAGGCCCCTGCTTTCCTGCATGTCAACGGTGGATCTGTGGCCAGGACCCTAAAGCTGGGTACACACTGGGGCTTTTCAGCTGATAATCTTTCCATTCACACAATCAAAAGATGCTTTCATCAGATATCTAACCAGTGTGTACTGTCCAAATAGCTCCTAAAATCTTCGTCTACCTTTGATCTGGCATATTAGAAGCTCCAAAAGATCAAATCAAAAGATCACAGACCGTGACACTGACAGTACACACTGGTAAGATATCTGGTGAAACACTCTTGATTGTGTGATTGGGAAGATATTTCAAAAAAGCCCAGTGTGTATCCAGCCTTACTTAAGTATTCTGCTTGCATCTTTGTGCGTGCAGGATACTGAATTGAATGTAAAGGCTTAACCAATCCCTTACTGTAAATGTAATTATCAATGCCTACCCACTATGTATAGCTCATATGCAGGGCCGCCATCAGGGGGGGGACAGCCAGGCCTAGTGTCCTGGGCCCGGACAAAGAGGGGGCCCGAGATAGCCCCTGGTCTCCTCTCTGTCCTGCCTAGGACACTAGTAACAAACTCTGGCTGTTGCTGCAGTATCTGCTGGCAGTGGCAGAGGTCTGAATGCAACTTATAAGACCTCTGCACTTACACTGTCGAAGATCCGCGGCACTCTGTGTGATGTCACAACGTGCTGTCGAGCCGTCGGGCGACAGAATTCCGCGCCCTAGAGCTGCTCTGCAGGAGAGGCTGTCGGAGAAACACAGGACGAAAGAAAGAGCTAAGTAAAGAGCTAAGTAAATCAATTATTTTTTAAACTATTAAAAATGTCTTTGTGCCATAGAAATGCAGTACATGATTATAACATACAGTATAAGTATTCCCAGTGCTGCGTCTTATAATCAGTCACCGGATTTATGTGGCACAGAGATTTTTTTTGTAATAGTTTAAAAAATAACTTAAAAAATAACTGATTATAAAAAATAACTGAATCTATAATTTATACAATGAATCTGTTACTGAGATGGATCTTACACCTTATAATATAGAATCAGTTACTTGAATCTGTGCCACATAAATCCAGTGTATGATTGACATGTTCAAAGGCTTGATATATATATTTTTGGGGGGAGGGGTGGGGGCTGCATATTTTGTCAGTCCAGGGCCCCACAATTTCTGATGGCGGCCCTGCTCATGTACATGGTGAATGGGCCATCTCCCATGTGGATGCTGAATTCCATATTGGATGCAGCATTGCGATGCAGAATTTTTGGAACTGCGCTTGCAGCAGCATACATAAGTCAGCTGGTCTCCTCAAGTCTGGATCATGGCCCTTATGATAGCATATCCCTCTGCATCCATTGCTCATGTAACTGATATAAATGTGACAGTAAACTTGTGTAACCTATAGATTTCCAAGCATCTTGCAAAAGATAGGGCACAAATTTAAAAGCTTAAAATAACCAATGCCATAGTTCATGATAGTGAACATTCACTTTAATTTATTTTAATACACGTAAAAAAAATGTAGCCACTCTCTTTACTTGTTAGTGTGTTAATTTTTCTATTAAGCAACTGATATGTCAGAGATATTGGGGGGGGGGCAGTTAGGAGTAACAACAAAAACATCTGCACCTGGAAAACACAAGTTTAATATATGGTGCAAATGTATTTATGTTTTGAATCATACAGTTTGATTTTCCTTACAGCAAAGAGGTAGCGATCGAATAGCAGTATTGTATGCTGCGATAACTTGGATAGCAAAGCAGCGAGGTTAGTGCTTTGGGCTCTGCTGCTGCCTGCAGTTCCTCTGCTGTCCTCTGTGCGGCCACATCACATGTTGAGTCACCTCTTATTTCCTTGAGCCCAGGATCCAGCCGGTAATTAGCTGCATAGGCCAGCCTTCCTGTGCTCAGTATTGTAATTAGGTAGGAGGGATGTCCAGCACTGCCCTGACACACAGGCTCATTTCCCAGTGCTGGCTGCTGGAAACATCGGAGTTCTGTATTTGTCACTACTAGGTCCAGCTTCTTAAGTGACTTGGAACATGTATATCTGTGTGCTGAGACTTAGGACAATGCAATAGGTCTGACCACTATCCTGTAACATGGGGAATCAGCTTACCAGACCTGAGGAACAGGAGCAAGGTATGCCGATTCATATGCATCATATTCTCACATTTATTTTTACTTGATTATAAGTATGTAGGATTGCATATAAGTTGTACCCTTTATGCATCACCTATTGTAACGTATCTGGAGAGGGGAGTTCTGTCCTGAATGCAGCATTTCTGTGTGCACAGTACATGTACAGGCAGCCGGTATCTGCAGGCTGCATGGTGCCTGTCGCTGATTAGTCCTCTGCTGGGTGCCTGTCACTGGCTATTCCTCTGCTGGGTGCCTGTCACTGATTAGTCCTCTGCTGGGTGCCTGTCACTGGCTATTCCTCTGCTGGGTGCCTGTCACTGGCTATTCCTCTGCTTTTTAGTTAGCACTTGATATTATTTTGTTGGGTGCCTGGACCTGGCTATGCTGTTGAAGAATGCCATGTGCTGGTTAGTACTCTGCCTGCTACAGGGTGCTCTACACTGGTTATTGCTGTAGCTACTGCTTTGTTTCCTGTATTGGTTATCCCTAAGCCTACTGTAAGGTGCCCTGCAATAGTTATCCCTCTGCCTGCTGCTTTATACTTGCTATTCCTTAGTCTGCTGTTGGGTGCCCTGCACTGGTTAATGCTATACCTTCTGCTGGTGCCTGCCACTGGCTTTTCCTCTGCATGATGCAGACTTCTCAGGACTTATTATTCCTCTGCAGCTGGGAAATTGTATGTCTGCCCTCCTGATGTGCGACTTGGGAATGGGCACTCACATTGCTTCAGGCTAAGTTGTGGTGTTTGCATAAATTGCCTAATGAATAGAGGAGAACATGCATGAGAACTTTCCCTTGGGCCTGCAGTTTAATTAGACAGATGATACTTCACTTGTTGGTGGCACCTGTTACTTAAGCACATAACAGGTGAAAGCTCAGGGTGGTTTATGACGCTCTGTATGATATTTGTTGACATATTTCGGGTATGGCATTGAAATAAGAAAGTGCATTGATGTAATCGAAGGAATTTGCTGAATAAAAATTTGGTAACTGTGAACTGTAGGAAGATAATACAAATAAATTAATAATCTACTTATAGTGCATTTAATTTTGAAGTTCTATCAACTGTATCTTCCTCTAGTAATATAACTTTGCCCCTAAAAATGTATTTGTTTGCCTTGTGTGGGTGATATTCCTGGAAAGTGATGGAAATTACTTTTCTTGAACATTGAGAACAGCTAAAAACACTTTATTCCTCTATTGCAGAAACATATTTTCACTGGTTTATGTTCTGACAAATACTGAATTCAAAATATATAAATGGTAGTTAAAAAATGTATTGGTTTTTTTTGCACATTTTTTATTAAGTACCTGATTTATGTTTTATAGTATGAAGAAGAGGAAGTAATAAACTTTAGTGCCACAAACTTATACATTCTTATCATGGAGTTTCATGGTTATAAAGTGCATGATCAGCTTTGTTTTCCCAATAGTAATGGAGCTTATTCTGTGACCTGATTCTTATACATTCGTTTCCCCCATTGGATTTGTAGGGAACCGCAATGTCAGGCCCACAATATCCATGCATTAATGTGACCACACTGCTGACCACTCAACCCATCCTTAGCGAAGACCCATTTTTCCAGGCAGTGTAATAATTGGGCTATCCCAAACAGGATACATATAGTGTTTAATCTATATACTGAGTGCAAAAATCTAAAGCACATGTTTAAGAGACAAACTTGGAATCGTTCCTCTTGTCTTCACAACATAAAATTCCAGCAGCTACTGTCATGAATTGCCATGTTGAATGGTATTTAAGAAATAGGAAAGTTGACGTCAGCTTTGGCCCCCAGGACGGTTTTGGGCAGAAGGAAACAATAGGGAAAATGCAGAGGTCAGACCATAAAAAAACAAGAACTAACTGTGTTTTAGCTCATTGAGACAAGAAAGGATGGTATCTGTGACTTCATCTGAAGTAGTCCAGAGGGAGGGACAGTTGCTTCAGTGTAAGGGANNAAAGAGAGAATGTAAAAGTCACTGTTGATTTATTTATTGCTTCATTTTGGTATAAATGTACAGTACTAAATGGAATATATAGCAGAAGCACTGTGCAGCATCCATAACATGATAACCATATAACCATGTTGTAATTATGTCATTTACTCATAGATGCTAAACTTGATGGTTATACTTTATTCTAAGCAGTATTAGTGCTATAATAGCGGTCAGGAATGTTTGAAGTTTGTTTTTTTCCTATGCTACAGTGTCAGAGATTCTTTGAGAGATACTGTGTATTGATCTGACATTAATTGGACAAGCCTGTCCTTATCAGAAGATGCTACCATCCAAAAACAGTAGACACTGCAGAATTCATCTTCATAATACAAGATAGACACACTGCACAATTTGCAGAACTATCAGTCGAGTATATTTTGTCAATACATTGCCAGACTTTAAACCTGTCCTTTTCAGAAGATGCTACCATCCAAAAACAGTAGACACTGCAGAATTCATCTTCATAATACAAGATAGACACACTGCACGATTTGCAGAACTATCAGTCTAGTATATTTTGTCAATACATTGCCAGTCTTTAAATATATAAAATCAAAATAGAATATGTAAAGAATTTCCGTTAAAACCCAAGTGTGTTATTTATATAAATATAGATATAATATATCTATAGTTCTCTATATATAATATTGATAATATATAATGTCTATATAAATGATTACTAAAGCAACCACTATCAGTACTATCAGTATGTCTTGATCCTCAGTTACCCATGTTCTTCTGGGACATCTTATAGGACTGTAAGTCTCAGAACAGCTTGCCAGCCTTGGATAGCAGATCACTGGGACTTGTTTTATTGCATCAGGTTACATGCCTCAGCTTTATTGTATATTAGCATATAAGGAGCAGATTCCTTGTTATTATGAGTCGAAAATACCAAAATCATTCATTCATTTTCCACTTAAAACCTTACAAGGTTTATTGCAGATGGAATAGTTTTCCAGACTCACACCTAGGGCTAGATTTACTAAACTGCGGAAAAGTGGAGATGTTGCCCATAGCAACCAATAGAGATTCTAGCTCTCGTTTTCCTATTACATACTAGAGAATGTCAGCTAATCTTACGTTGCTGTGGGCAACTACTCCACTTTCCCTTTTCCGCAGTTTAGTAAGTCTAGCCCCAAATCCTTTTTCATATGCGCTGTGGGGCAGTAAATTGGTTCCAAATCACGTTCAAACTATTATCAAGAACAAAAACTCTGCTGTCCCCATGATTAGTGATTGTTTGCTTACCAGAACTTACATTTTTAGCAGGTCGTATGATAAAATATAGCTTCATGTATTACATTCGCTAACTCTGATCATTGGAAGAATTCTGCTCTCTTTCTAGTATAATCTGTTTTCCTGCCTTCATGTGAATATGTATTACTTCTCCATAGGTTATAGTGATAAGTCCAGTCTAATAGGGAATCCAGTATCGCCTCCAGTTTTGGTTTATTTTCTGTGCCTCTCTTTTCCAGTCCCAGCATTGAGTATGAACCCAATACCATGGTTTATTATTGCACAACATATGTGTAGAAATCATACACATGCAAATATTGATTGCTAGGCAAACACAATCTAAATGCACTCTACGGCATCTTGCTAACTAATGGGTGATTAGGTGCCTTATAAGGCATATGCTGAGCTACGTACAACATGGGCATTGAAAAAGAATTGATGCTGCCATATACATGGTTTTATTTTCTAAGCATCTACACATTCAATTCAAGAGTATTTAAAATTAGTACATACTGTTTACCAATAACGATGATTTAATTGTTGTATTTAAAAGTAAATAAGGCAGTCTTCCTGTTTATACTTGTAACAGGTTAACTCCTCCACAACATTATTAAAAATGTTTAAACATCCTAAACCTAATGTATCAAATGTGATACACAAATTCTTCCTGTTCATCCTGGTATTAATCCTCTGACATAAGAGCATGTAAAGTTGTTTGTAGATTCATTTTCAGAAGTTTGTTTTAGAGTCTTTTGCTGATTGATCAGAATGCATGTTGCTTCTTATAGTAATTCATTTTCAATCACAAAAACTCCATCTAACCAAGTTGAAGGGAAATATGGTTGGCATGATGTATCATGTACAATGTAAAGTCATCCGAATGTTAGAAGAGAGTGGGAAAAGCAGAACCATAGCCTAGAAGAAGACAGGGAACCACACTGCTCTCCCTTCTTCATTCAGCTTTTGCTGAGTGCATTGGGAATCCCAAGATCTGTTAGTCCACAGAGAGCTGCGGAGGAAGTCTTGTTGGGTTGCCTCTTGGCCATTGCTGATCTTACTTTCTTTTTTTTTTAATTGTTTATTTAAAATTTTCCGTACACAAACAAACATTTAAAAAACAATAACAAACCCACCCTCCAAAATGTTCATTACAGGCATCTATAAAGAAAATAATAATAGAAATACAGCTTCATTACAGAGTTTGAGATGAACAAAGATGATGGAATACTGTTTCAAACTTTACAACCTCTTAAATAATCACAAATATTAAGTTTATAAGTTCACAAATAGCAGCGAGGGCAGCAGCAAATAAGCTAAACAGTTAAGACTCGGACAAGCGTACATTTCTTTAGTGACTGCGACAGGCAATACACGTATAAGGATATTATAATGACGCATCGCACAAGAAATGTAGAAATTAGACAGGTGGATAGAGCTGAACACACTAGATACATATACTATCATATTAATACATATGCTAAACTGGGTCTGCCACGACGGCCACGGAGCCACCTGCGAAAGCAGCAAAGGGGGAATCGTACCAATGAGACCAAATTTTGTGGGAGGGTAATGTCTTGCGCTTAGTGTGCATAAACTTCTCATGGTTCATGGTGCTATTAACCAAAGCCACCCAATTCTGAAGCGAAGGCGGAGTCACCGCCATCCACGTTCTAGCAACAAGAGCCAAGGCCAAGGAGGTAAGTATCATCACATATTTAAATACTACAGTTGTATATCTCGCCTCTAAATCAATGCCAAAAATAAATGTCCTCGGACACAGCTCACGTAATCCCTGAACCGCGTTACCGTATAGAAACCCTGCAGAACTTGACAACCCCATATTAAATGCCAGAAGTCTGCCTGACAGACCCCACACCTAACACAGCAGG